>JAULKM010105548.1:0-15616 GCA_032355605.1 Rubia tinctorum | reverse complement strand
AACCTTTTACCTTAGTTTTTAACTGACTCGGTAGGTTTTGTGACCGACGTCGATCAAAACTAGTAGGCCGACCATGGTAGATCGTACTTGCGACATCGCTAAAACCGACTTCGGCATCAACAGACATGCGACGTCAGCCATAACATGAAGGACTACGATGGGTGAGAAAATAGAGCGACGCCGTTGAAGTTGACATCAGTCCTATCAAATGCGATGTCGCAGACCATTAAAAGCGACATTGCACGCTCACGTGGAACGGTGATTAATAAGACATCATTTTGAGTGACCGACGTTGCAAAAAAAAAGATGTCGGTTCATGCGATGTCAGTCAAGTGTCATTTTTGCACCCGATTGTGCGACATCGCAGATGAATCGGTTAGACATCGTTTCTCGTAAAATATTATAATATTTGATATTTGATGACACAACAAATCATTCATTGATAGCCATTACATTTTTTATTAAAAAATTAACATTACCAATATATTAAAATACAGAAGGTTGCTATGAAATTGACAGACTGATTGTGTTGATGCTTCCTTGCGTACATTGTCCAACATTAACAATTGCAGCGGTACTACGGAAATGACAAGTCCGTTCTGGAAGTCCATCAATAAGTCTCATTATCCTATTACAGCAGATTCATATGAAACAAAATTTATGTTAGATTTGGGTTGTCCCAAATGGATGTACAAATAATAAAGCTAAGAGCATACGAACCTTATTCTTAACATGGAATGCTTGAAGGCGACGTCGCAAGATTGAATGACCAAAGTCGCAATGTCCAAATGATGAGCGACGTCGGATATTCATAGATGTTCCTGCCAGTTCCTAAAAAATGCAACGTCGGTAACAATTCGGTCACATATCGTACTAGATGATGAATTTACTAACGCCGTACATTCAACCGTGTTCATACTAAAATTTGACCATTGTCCAAAATCTGCCCTAATATAAGCCTTTTTCTCACTCCTTAAAAACATGGCATGATATTGGGAACACAATCAATATACACCATATAACATGTAACACAGTCAACATACTTAATGAAAACATTAAGTCATTGTTCAATGGGGAAAATATATAGAAGGTATGTTAATAAAATTGCTAAATGGACATGGAATGGAAGGAAAACTACCTCAATTGATTTGAACCCTGAGATGCTCCATCCTAGGATACTTGTTGATGAGGGAGAAGAGATTAGATTGGGCTCTTGAGTAATTGAAATGTTGTGAATGGAGAGGAAGTTGTGGAGTTGGGTTAGGAGGAAGTGTGTTGGAGATGAGAAATTAATGGGTCTTGTTGCTGAATATGATTTAAATGAGATGGGGTTGGGGTTGGGGGGAATATTTGTTCATAATTTTGGCTCAAAATTTCATTTCCCGTTGGAAATTTCAGTTCAACCAACGTCGGTTTAGTGTCGGTCAATGGTTCGTTATATGCAAACCTTATGCAACATGTCTATTTTTCAAAAAGTGTCGTAACAAACACGCTGTTAAGATTACGAGCCCTTCCGATGACCTGTTTATGCCAAATAGGATCAAAATTTTCCTGTAAGTGTGAATAACAAATTGTTATCTCCAATTTTGGATTTAGACTTCTTCAATTCCATTTAGGGACTTGAGTGCAAAAATGGAAAAATTCACCGGTAGTCCCAAACTCAATTATGATTTTCCCAAAAATAACCCTGGTCACCCACAACTTACGCACGACGTCGGTATTAAAGATACTAGTCTTATTCCCACATATATTTCGAGCAGATCTTCCCAAACGACCATTGAATACTTATGAGTAATCATCTACAATATAGTACATACCATGTACTAGCGTTTTTAAAATTTTATGGACAAAAATTTACTACATTTTTTCATAATTAAAGAACATGGAAAATGAAATTTCATTTGATTATATTTGGTGGAAATTATCGTTCTCATAACGCTGATAGTAAGGGTTCTATGCTAAGAAAAATGACGGACGATTACCCCGCTTCGCGCCTCTGTTAGACAGTACACATAATCTTCGTTTGGGTGCAGAATTAAGAAGTGTGGCGAGCATGCGAGGAAGTTGGGGTCATAGGGTAATTTTCAAAAAAAAAATTGTCATACACTGTCTGGGGAGATTGTGGTCCCGTTCCATTGACCATAGCATGACCAAATTGGAACATCGTGCTCGTGACTTGGTGAATAAGATAATGGTATCTCTAGTTTTGCATTTTGACTTCTCTCATTTTGTTTGAGTGACGTAAGTGAAAATTTTGAAAAGTAAACCAACACTCTCAAATTCGATTCCAATTTTCATTCACGGGCCTTTTGCAATCCCCATTCAAACTAATTAATGATCCCCGATAGTGGTATAGAAACGTGCATGATCCCACGAAGACTTCCACAAAATCATCCGATTAACCCTTGCATAATAATAAGTAATCATACACAATTAACCCTAGGCCCTTTATTAGCACTTCTAAAAAATTGATGGTAAGATTCTCCTTATCTTTTAATATTTTTTAAAACCTAGAATGTGTAATTTCGTTCGATTCTGTGTGGTGGAATTTATCTTCCAAATTAATAACGCTCATAGTCAGGGTATTAATGGAATACTAAACAATAGGGAAGAATACCCCGGTGGCCTTGATGCATAAGCCTGAACATCATGATTGTGGCAATGTGATTTAGATTATTGGCTATCTCCAATTTTGCATTTGTCCTCTCCCACCATTTTGGAGGGACCTAATTGTAAAAATTGAAAAGTTCACTGGTTCGGTTGAAATCAATTTTGATCGAACCGGACGTTAATGAAACTCATGGACATTTACAATATGAATTACTAATATCTAATTAACTGTTTACTGTTAATAAGGTCAGTTATGTTCATTTTGGTCAAACACGAGCCTAGTTGATATGCTAGTGGGCTGAATTGTTGTGGCCTAATATATCCATGGCCGACGTCGGTAATATGTCGATCAAATGTTGTAAAAAACTATTTACATGCAACATCACTCATGCAGTTGGTCAGATAGAGGCCCATTTAATATGCCAGTGGGCTGAAATGGTGAGGCCCATAGTTAGACAAGCCGACGTCGCTAAACCGTGTATTGTATCGATCAAGTCGACTACCAAGTGACGTTGCATTGGGGCGAAATTCAAAACGCTACGTAACGACTATATATATGGAGCTCACCTCATACATCACTTTAAACATTCAACTTCCCCCACGAATTTCAACAGTCATGCCCATCCTCTCAAAGGTATGGTTTCAACGTGTGGTTGTTTTAATTTTGTTTTTTAATTTGTTATTGAAATTGTTATGTATATGATGTGTGAATGTGTTATTTTCTTCATGTAAAGATGTTTCTATGGATTAGGGTTCTAGGATTAGGTTTTGGGGCGTTAGAATGTCGGTTGTATGTCTTCCCCTCGTTATTGTGGCTAAATTATTTTTGGTTTATGAGCTTTCTGTTTGCCTATTTTCTGCTGTTGTCAAAGTGTCCCCGTTTCATGAATGCAACGTCACCTTTCCATCGATCCTGCTTCAGTTAGAGCGACCAGTGTACGATGTCGCTTATTCATATTTTCTGCAGTTTACCTAACATGTGACATCACAAACTTATCGATTGACCATTCGATTTTACCGAACCATGTGCGACTTCGATCTGACATGTTGCATTCATATATTAATTGATTGACATATTACTTGAATTGATTTGTAACGAATCATTAAAATATGAATTACAAGAATCATGTCCAACTGTGCTGGTTTGCACCGTTCCCCGATTGTGGTGAGCGATTTTATGTTTACATTTAAATTGTGTTTCCTTGAATTACCAATATTCTAAATTAATTTATAAGTATTTCCTTGACCAATACAGATCCGTAGCGATTCAGATCATGACCGTTCGCGAACTACATTTGACAACATCATTTCTCATTTCGTCCACACCCTGACGCAGATGAATTTCGGGGCAATTCCCATCTTGGTAAGTAATTCCTGTCACGAATTAATTTAATTTTCAAAATTATTTGTCTATAATTTACTTTCATATTAACTTAACGTGGTTTTTTGTTTATAATTCAGTATGTGCCTATCCAGACCGTGGATCTCCTACCGCCGTACAAGTTTCATGTTGTGCTCAGGTGCAACGGAAGGGAGTACCATATGAATTACTCAGGGAATAGGAGGATGAAGACCCTGACGCCAAAGGGTTTTCAGCAGTTTCTTATTGCCGAGGAACTCAGAGTTGGGGACATGCTTTATTTCGAGCTGATCAATGATGTCGGCCCTGCAGTTTTTAATGTTGAAGTTAGTCCCTATTGATATAATTAGTTGTTTTACGTAGACTTTGATCAGAATATTTATATTAAATGTGTTAATTCGTATTTGGACCAAGATTTGTACTGCCGTATTTTGATATTTAATCTTAAATTTATAATCTTTTTTGTTAGCTATGTTATTTTAATGTTATTCAATCCTAATATTTAACCAAACTCACGCACAGAGTTTTAATAGTAGTATCAGTTACGAAACTAAAAATTATTGGGTATTGTTTCAATCCGTCTGAAACTAGAAAATTGTTGTTGCAAAATTTATTTTTAATTAAACTCGAACTGTTGACTGGCTGCTTGGTGGGTTGAAATTGTTAGGCCAACCAAAGTCTGCGATGTCGGTAAGTGTTCTCCACTATGTTGCATGATCCGACTTTGGTGCGACGCCGCATACATTGAGGTGGGCAACACAATGGTTCAAAACGACAGCGTTTCAAAAGAGGTATAAATGGGGGGGACCCTAAAAATCAGTTCAACCTTCAATTCACAAGTTTCCCTCAAATTCCAACAGTCTCCATCTTCCTCCTCATCTTCTCTCTTGGAAAAAGGTTTGTTTTTTCTAATCTCCTAACATGTAAGTTTTCAAATTATTACTTTAAAATGTTCGATCTGTGGTCAGTGAATGTGTTTTGATTTTTTGGCTACCAAGTTTTGTCTCAAATTTTTGAGTGTGAACTTTCCTTTACTTTAAACGTAGGTACAATGTTTTGGTTTGTCTCCAAAGGGTTTTGTTTAATTTGATATTGATTAAGCTTCAATTTTATGTGTTTCTTCCCGTAGCTTCCTCCGATATATGCGACGTCGCTATTCTGTCTGCCACAACTCGGTTCATGTGAATATAGTACAACGTCACATATTCTTATTTCCAGTAGCTTATTCTTCAGTTAGTGACGTCGCACTAGTATCGCATGACCTTCGATATGACCGAAATGTTACCGACGTCGCATTTTGACATCTAAGTGTACAATTGTTATGCCTATACAACTTTTGCCTTCTGTCGGTATGTGTTCGGCTTTACCGACCATTATGTGAAGTCGCAGATACATGTCGACCATCCCACTGCTTTGGGCCGACATGCACTTGCGACGGCATATGCGACGTCGCTCCTTGCATTCCATAGGGCAGTTTGCAGTTAACATTTTCCTTTTTGATGCAGGACTAATGGCTGGCGAAGGATCGTCTAATCCGCCCTTTTTTAGGTCTTTCGCTAACATACATACTCCCTCTGGTTTCTTAACAATGACTCCTTTTTTCTAAAAAAATTTCAAGACATGTTTGACCATCGATAACTTTAATTTCATAAAACAACGGACTATAAAATTTTACTTTTTAAAAACTACATGTTATAGAGAATCCAAAAACACCTCACATGACGTCTAATAGCCCACGTTTCCACTACACTCTCAAGCAGCAGAACTTTGGAAAAACCCTACTTTGGTAATACTTTTTAAATAAATTTTATTTGTTGACAATTGTGTATATATATATATGTATGCATATTTCATATTAATATTAATATTTTTTATGTGACTTAGTACATCCTGTGTGAGATTGTACCGCTCTTGCCGACTGAAAAGACCCCAGTAGTGCTGAGGTGCTACGGGACAGAGTGGTGTATGAGCTACTCGGGGCAAGGTAAGATCAATGCTCTTTCCCCAAAGGGTTTTGGCGAGTTCCTTAAGGGAAACAACCTACGCACCGGGGAAACCTTGTTCTTCGAGGTGATAGAAGTTAGGGGGCCAATCGTGTTAAGGGTCATCATTGTCCGAGTTGATTGAGTTTATTGAATTTTCAGTTATGTTGGAACTAAGGCAGCTCTTATTTGAATTTATGTACTATTTGTATGGATATTTTCATGACTATTGTTTTTCTAATTATTTGACTGTATTATTTGAACATTATATAATTGATTGTGTATATGTGGGATTTGATTTGTGCATGATTTTATAAACTATTTTATAATTATACGATTAAAAATCATTGAACAAATGGTGTACTGGACATGTATGAAAGAGGGGAGGATTTCTAGGGTGTTTGTAGCACGCTAGTTACTAAGCTTCTGTCGATCAAGATGTTCAAGTAATCTGTTGCGACTTCTTCTAATCTCCTTGAGTTACTTTTTTCGGACAAAGCCTTCAGCTATCCATTGCCAAATCAACATCTTGACAGAAACCACGTGATCTCCTGGAAATGAGCCAAAGGAGAGAGAGCACGGCTTCAAATGATGCGGTAAATGTTTATAGAGTTCTGGCTTAATCTGACTTGAGAGCTCAAGTAAAGCTTTTGTCGAATACTTGAGAAACACACCACCATGCATGAACATGAAAATGGTGGCCAACTGAAGAGTCATCAAAAACTTTTGTTGCCATAGTCGTCTTCCCCAATCCAGGATGCCCACAATCATCATGCACTCCTTCTTCGGTGATGGATTTTAACGCCGTTGAAAATGAAGCCATAATATTTCCAATCACCAGCTGGTCAATGTGAAGGTCCTCTTGTTGACTCCTCAACTCCAGTAGTTTCTCCATATATGATCTTAAGAAGGCGAGATCTTCTTGAATCTTCGATACATAACTCGGGGTATCTGAACCAGCATCGAAATTTCTCACTTCTGTCAAGTAGTGGACTATCCCAGTACAGTAGTTGTAGGAAAGTTGGATTTCAATGTTTTCGCTACTTGCACCTCTGATTGGAATGTTTTCTAGAAAGTCTCCAAATCCACGATCAATCGCAAAAATCGTTTTGGTGAAGTGAAAAGAGCATCAAACGCAGCATATCCAGTTGCAGAAAAGAGATGGACAGTAAAATGTGCTGCACTGACGCCCAGAGGTTGAATTAGAGCCAACAAACCATGAAACTCCTGGTGTTGACCTGCACAACGGATGAAATTTCTCAAGAATGTGATGTTCTCTAACGGAACCCTCCTCGCTGTCGCTAAATTCCTCACCAACGGAACCCTCCCCTCGGAACTTCCTTGTAGCCATTAAACTCCGGATCCTCACTGTTGGAACCCTCCTCGTTGTCATTAAACTCCAGATCCTCACTGTCGGAACCCTCCTCATAGTTGGAACTTCCTCACCATCGTTAAGCTCCGGATCCTCACTGATCGGAACCCTTCTTGCTGTCGTTAAGCTCCTCACTAATGGAACCCCCCTCTCTGTAATAATAAACCTCATTCCTACCAGGAACATTCTCGCAGACTTGAATTATATGAACCTGTAGATACTCAGATCAAAATTGCCCTTGTCCTTCTGATTCTCCTCAACTTTCTCAGTGAACTTGCAACACATTCTGGACATCGTGTGACCTTAATCATTTCAAGAGATGCGACATTCTCCAAACACTCAGGAATTTCTTGTAAACGACGACAATCTTCCAATACTAACTTCTCAAGCACTGGAAACTCATACTCTGGAGCTGATGTCCACTTGACCATCTCCAAACGTTTCAACTCCAGGAATTTAAGTTTCCTGAATTGCCCTTCTTCCACACACCATGAAAGACGCGCCAAGTAACTTGAGTACCTCCAGATTCGGCAGTTCTGTTATGCTTGACAATCTTTTCCACGACAACCCGCGCACATCCAAAACCAACTCTTTGATACTCTCCGGAAAAACAAACTTAATGATTCAATGCCCATGCACAGATGCCGCAATTTTTTCAGATCCCAGAGTGTATCAGGTAACTTCATAAGACCTCTTTGTGGATAAAGAATGAGAGTTTCCAAGTTAGTGAGTTTTCCGATTGGTGGGATGACCTCATAAATAACCTGGATTGACAAATATCTCAACTCAACAAGAAATCCAACTTCACTTGGAAAATGAGCGAGGCCAACTCGATCTATAGCCAATACTCTAAGAAGCTTGCAGATGCAAAATATGAATGCCATATCAAGCTTTTCCTTCGACGCTGTTGGTTGAAAGAATAACAGCAAACTTAAACGAGGACAAAACAACTTGGACTCCTTAAATCGCTCTGCTTTAGAGTACACACATAACCTTTGCAGTTTGCCAAGATCATCAAATGGTAAAGGCTCTTCTTTCAACACGTGCAAAAAATACTCCACT
The DNA here is from genome assembly GCA_032355605.1 of Rubia tinctorum. Lineage (NCBI taxonomy): Eukaryota > Viridiplantae > Streptophyta > Magnoliopsida > Gentianales > Rubiaceae > Rubia > Rubia tinctorum. The sequence continues at coordinate 7,230 of JAULKM010105548.1, read as the reverse complement.
TGCTTGTGTCAAACAAAAAGCATGTAGCAGATCATGAACGCGGCAAGCACTCAAACCTCCTCTGGATCTCTCTCTCTCTCTCTCATAACTAAGCTTATGCCAATCAAGATGTTCAAGTACTGTGTTGCAACTTCTTCTAGGCTCTCCGACTCGCGATTCTGAACAAAGCCTTCTGCGATCCATTGCCAAATCAACCTCTTGACAGAAACCACGTGATCTTTTGGAGTTGACCAAAAAGTGTGCAGTTTGAAATGGGACAGAAGGAGTAGTAAAGAAACTGAAAAAAACGGAGAATATCACATAAGCACCGATTCCTCCATCTTATCTTCAATTGGCTGGGACAGGCCACACATATTTGGAAGGAGGGAAAGTCAGAGGAAGCATGCTAAATTCTTGTGGTGGCCACACAGTCATAAAAGTTTAGTGAAATAATCAGTTTTGACTTATACATACATGCAATAATAGCCCATTAGTCACAACCATTCGGTGTTCCTGACGTACAAGATTTTTCAGACACTAACCAAATAAGATCTACACCGTGGTGACTGATACCGACTTGCCTGTGTTCTGATTTCAGTTAACAATGAATCTGCCTCACATAACCAAGAGTGCATATGTACTACATCACCCAAAGGAAATCTAAGAAATGTCTCAAGAGACAAACCAATGGTCATCTTGACACAATCAAATCCATTGCAAATGGCTACTGACAGTTCTTTAATTTTCACTACCATCATTATAACAGTACTTCATTACGAAAGATAAAAATTACCATAAATTGCAATTAAGAAATGGGTTTTACCACAGGAAGACCAAGCTATTCATAATATATTTTGTCCTTGCTGCTGCTGCTTTGGAAGGCTTTCTGCATCAATAAAAAATGAAGGAACTGGACAAAACCTGAATCTTAGTTATAACCGTACATTCCACATTCCACCCTTCATGTTCAATTCTTAACAAAGGGAAATCTACAGAAATCTCCAACCAGAAACCCATGTACCCACTGGACAGTTCAGCTTAATTTATAAAATACAGCATGTGAATAATCAAAATTTGCAGTAAGAGAAAAGAATGGAACCACACCTTTACACTCGATGATATGGAATGTATGGTAGTACAAGGAGAAGTTGCAGAAAGAAGCAGAAAAATTACAAACATGAAAGATTTCTATTGACAACGGAAAGCTGAAGAAATCAATTACTTATCTATTTTACTTATACAATATCTTCATCTACACTACACATTTGTTCTGCCTTTTACTCTACAGAAAAACCCAACCACTCAGTGCAGTTGATGTCCACCGTAATGCATACTACATTATTTGAAATAGAAAACATTCAGCACAACCAAAACCTATAAAGCAGACTTATACATTAACCACTTCAAACTAAGGAAATGCATCAAAGTTGAAGAAGCCTCTTACAAACACCAGCAGTACCTTTCAGTTATCAAATTCTTCCTCCCTGGGGTCACGCACATGAACTTGTAGAGTTGAATTTCCCATGTCCTTTTGACAATCTTCAACTTTTTCCACCAAACTTGCAACACGACGTGGACACCTCGTGACCTCAATCATTTCAAGAGTTGCAACATTCTGCAAGCACTCAGGAATCTCTTCCAAGTTACTACAGCGTATCAATACTAACTTCTCAAGGTTGGAAAATTGATCATCTGAAGCAGTTGTCCACTTGACAATGCTCCTGGTTTCCAACTCCAAGAATTTAAGTTTTGAGAATTCCCCTTCCTCCACATGCCACGTGCCCCTTATAAAATATACCTGACGTAACTTGAGTACCTCAAGATTTTGCAGTTCTGCGACTGTTGAAACTGTTTCCCAGGACAAGCCAGACACATCCAAAACCAACTTTCTGATACTCTCTGGCAAAGTCAAATCAATAGAACGTGTGCTGTAACTAAACAAAGAAAGTGATTCCAGTTGACTTAGAAGTGAAAATGACATAACCTTAACATTACCAGGACCAAGATTAGCACCAGAGAACATGCACTTTAGTTGTCGAATATTGGGAAACTTTCTCAATTGCTTTTCCCTGATTATGTCCGATTCAACGTGCCAATATACAGAAGATAAACTGTCCAATTGAAGCAAATTGCAGAAGCTGTCGAGATTATTCACAGGCAGTTTAAAGCCACAAGTTTTGGAACTGGAGTACAAATGCCTCAATTTTTGCATATTCCAGAATGTATCAGGTAACGTAACATCTCCCCCTTTTGGATGAAAAATGAGAGTTTCCAAGTTAGTGAGGTTACCTATTGATGGGTTGACTTCATAAGTGGTATCGATTGCTAAATACCTCAACTGAACAAGAACTCCAATTTCGCAGGGAAAATGAGAGAGATAAACTTGGTTCATAGCCAACACTCTAAGAAGCTTGGAGATGCGAAAAATGAAGGACATATCCAACCCCTTGTCCCAATCAGGTGTATTGAAAAAAAACAATGAACGCAAACGAGGACATAGCAGCTTTAACTCCTTAAAATGTGCTGCTTTAGAGTGTACACATAACCTTCGCAGGTTGCTCAGCTCATGAAAAGGTAAAGGGTCACTTTTCAACACATGCAAAAACAATTCTTCACTGGCTTTTCTCAAGCAAAAATCATGTAACAAATCATGAATGCGACAAGCCATCACGCCACCTCTGGATCTTTCTCTGGCTATCATAACTAAGCTTCGGTCAATCAAGATGTTCAAGTAATCCGTTGCAACTTCTTCTAATCTCTTTGACTCACTTTTTCGCACAAAGCCTTCAGCTATCCATTGCCAAATCAACATCCTGACAGGAACCACATGATCTTCTGGAAATGCACCAAATGAGAGAAAACATGGCTTCAAATGATGCGGCAAATGTTTGTAGCTGAGTTCCATTGAGTTAACACATTCATCTGTAAGAGTGGAGGTGATGCCTGACCTTAAACTTTCCAAGATCTCCTCCCAAGCTTCCTCCCTTGTAGTTGTCAAAATTCCTGCTATAATGAGAATAGTTATTGGTAACCCCTTACAATATCTTGCAACTTTCATCCCAAAGTTATACAACAATGGAGGCCAATCCTCCCCAGGGAATAATTTTCTCTGAAGTAAGCTCATACTCTCACCTTCAGTGAGTTCACGAAGATAAAGAGGTTTGTCATCGAGCATGTCTTCAGGAGCAACATCAGCATGTCGACTTGTCAGGAGAATTCTACTTCCATTAGAATCATCAGGGAACGATTCTTTCAAGCAATCAAATGCTTGCATGTCCCATATATCATCGATGAATATGAGATATCTACGTCCTTTCAAAGAACGCCAAAGTTGCTGGGACAAATCATCTTCGTCCATAGTAGAATTTCCATTTGGTTTGATGTGATTTAAGAGCTCAAGTAAAACTTTTCTTCTGTTGAATACTTGAGAAACAGAACACCATACACGAGCATGAAAATGGTACCCAACTGAATGATCTTTATAAACTTTTGTTGCTAAAGTCGTCTTCCCTAATCCAGGCATGCCAACAATAGCAACAACATGCAATTTCTTTGATCCTCTCCGAAGCCGGTGGATAATTGATGATCTTTCTATTTCAAAGCCTACAACTTCATCAACTGCTGGTGCGCTACTTTGTGATGGCCCCTGGATTAATAGCATAATCATGACTGAAACTTCAGTGTGGGGATTTTAGAGCTATTATACATGTAATGGTCTCAAATTTAAATAAATAGACCCTAACTTAATTCAGCATGTACATGATTTTACTAATTTTTACACACAGACTAGGAATCAAAGGGGGAAATATAGAATAAATACAAATTAAATACAGCTTGACCTACCCTTGAATTAAATTGGATATAAATGAAAGAACTTGGGAGCCTACTGTAGATGTACAAAATATGTGTTTGTACCTGATCAGTAGATGTCCAAGTGATTCCCTGGATGCTAATCTCTCCTCTCCTCTTATAAGCGTCAATCGTCATGAAATGCATCCGAATAATCATGATGTCAACTGTGATAGAATGAAAGGATGCGATAAAAGAATCCGGAATACTCCCTAGCACCAGCTGGTCAATGAGCAACTCTATCTTGTAGGCCACTTCTACAGAAAGATTCCAGACAGTTTGATGAAGGTCATCTTCTGGATTCCCCAACTCCATTAGTTTCCCCATAGATGATCTTAAGAAGATAATATATTCCCGAGTTTTCGATAAATAACTCAGGGTATCTGAATCAGTACCGGGATTCCTCACTTCTGCCAAACAGTCGAGGAGGAAATCGAGAAATCCCAATCCAGTGGTCTTGGGAAAGCTGAATTTCAGTGGTCCTGGAAGATCCCAATGCAGTGTTCTCGGGAAAGCTGAATTTCTCACTACTTGCACCTTAACCACCTTTGTCTGAATCACCTGAATGTTCTGTTGAAAATATTGAAATCCACGATCAAATGCAAAATTATTCTTATGCAGTGAAAAGATAATGACTCCAGCATCGAATATAGCAGTGCCAATCATATTCCGAATTTTGTCAACAAACTTGTTTGGCTGCTTTTTCATAATGGTTATCAAGAATCCTAATCCCTCATACAGTGCCTGCAACTTATCCTTCAAGGAAACCACAGGACTAGTATCCAACTGTAGCATCTCCCAAAGTGTAGACATTAGAAAAGTGATGAAATTCTTCAAGTTCAAAGTCGGAACATACAACTCTCTTGAATTTGTAATGCTTCTCAAGGCTTGAGTGTAAGTCTCATATAAATGCGGATTATCGACAGGTTTGATACACAGCAGCAATGCAGAAACCATGGATTTCATTCCTTCGTGAGAGAGCTCTCTTTTTGAATTCGTTACATCACATACGAAAACTTCGGCATTATAGTGAGTTGCAGAAAAGAGATGCACAGTTAAATGTGCTGCACTTATTGCTAGAGGTTGAATAAGAGTCAATAAATCATGAAACTCTTGGTGTTGATGAGCACAAAGAAGAGTGAAAAAACGGATGAAATTTCTCAAGAATGTGATGTTCTCTTTCAAGGCTTCTATTGGTTCTACAAGAACTCCAACATAAGCTCTATGAAAGGTGAGAAAATCCTCTAGATTCTCAACAACACAATAAGTGACATCCCACACTTGATCTGGCCCTGCTGGAGAACTACATTCCTGCAAGTAGTCTAACATATTGGTGTACCATATTTCCATTTCATCCTGAAACGATTCGATCTTGGCCAAATATTTCGGGAGCTTATCCCCATAATAAAACTTAGGATTACGACAAGTGCCCAAAATTCTGGAAACTACACCATCAACCCTTAGTAGAAGAGACCCCAGAGAATCATCACTCGAACAAGGAAGAAGTCTTCCGAGAACCCTTAGCTTGTGCATCGGGATCTTAGACCTTGTTAATTTAGTCCTCCTCAGAATTGTTGAGCAGATAAGAAACGTTCTGAGACCCCTAAGCTTGTGCATCATGATTGCAATCATTTTGTTTACTAGAGTACGTAGGTAAACTCTGTTGCGGTGTGATTCCATAACTTGCAGGGCAGAACTGATAGACATAATAATGCGGTAGACCATGTTGATATCTCAGCTCGAGGAACTATACAAAGGGAGAAAAAAATGAACAAAAACCAACCATAGTAACCATGCTAGTTAAAGAAAATAAATCGATGGCACAAACAGATATGTAATCATAAGAATAAAAGTGGAACTAGTTCTTACAAAAGGAGGGTGGGGGGTCAAAACCTTATAAACCTTAGAGACAACGGTTATGAAAATGATCATAGCCATTCGAAAACTTTGAGAAAAAAGAAGCAAAAACTGTTGAAAAGTTGATTTTCAGAAGAAGAAAAATGTTTAGAGAAGAATGAATCGGCATAGGCATAAAAAACATGATCATAAGAACAGAAGTAGCAACGGATTTTTTTTAAAAAAACGGAAGGAACTCTAAACAAAAACCAAGCATAGCATCATCCTATCTAGTCGCGGAAATGCAATCGTAGTAATGAAAGCGGAAATGTATCTTACCAAGCGAGTTAAAACCCGGGCAGCTCAAGAACTGAGATGATCAGATTAACATGAACTATTTCACCTTCTCTGATAATAGACTAGATATCCAGGTCAACCCTACCTCTGCATTCTTTATCATGGTCAAATACTTGGTAGCTTTGACTTAGTTAACGCTGACAGATTTGACTATTTACGAGTATTTCCTTCGCTTCACTCTAAATTATTTATTTAATTTTTTTATCATTTCAATGAGCATGTTTGAACCTAAATATTTTTAGTTATACGTAATGATAATAATAATATTGTATAAAAATTTAATATTTAAAAAATAGATGTTAAAAGATAAATCTGATATTTTTATTATTTATACAATAACTTATATTTAAGGTTAAAGTTTATAAAGTTTGACTAAAATAAGCAACGAGAGTCAAACGGGAGGGAGTATGTTATTGTCTTGTCACTTTAAAGGACATCATTGATGTTTTGAAGTATAACAAAGGGATCTTCTGAAATTTTATAAAATGCAGGGGCTTACTTGCAAGTCTGAACAAGACTGGAGCTTCAAGGGAAATAAGCTGAGTGGTGCGTTCCTGGAGCTGAGTCAACTCGGTAGCCAGAACTTCAATGACGTCAGCAACAATGGCATCTTCAGTCCAAATGAGCTTCAACCACCGCCTTCGAGAACTCCACCCGATCCGCAGGACATGTTGATGGCGGTGCCGCTCAATCCGAATCGGAAGTCACAGAATGATGGAGGGCAATCCTTCCCGGTAATACTTTCCTCTCAGAAAAATCGGAAGACCTCTTACTCTTAGACTATATTCCATGCGTGGGTCAAATTTCACACAACCTTTTTCATACCCATCAAAAATATTTATTTAACCATTAATATATTTAACCACCTAAAATAACAGCAAATAAAAAGTTCTTTTCAGAAACTACTTATTATGACGACTTTAAAAAATTAATTTTGAGAAACTACTTGTTACAACGAATCCAATAATATCACATACATTAGTATAATTGCTTATATATATACTCAAATATGCAGTCAAAATTTGATAGATAATGATGTTAATTAATAAGTGTGTTAATTGAACTGGGAGAGATAGAGTATTTAATTAATGAGATATATACCTATATAACCCTACCTACTTGACATAAGTGTCAATATAACTCTCAGATAATTTTTAGTGCAAAAATAACCCTAACTAGTTAATGTAAGTGCCAATATAACCCTCAGAC
>JAULKM010105539.1:0-24478 GCA_032355605.1 Rubia tinctorum | reverse complement strand
GCATAACTATTTCCAAACTATATTTGAGAAAATTTCAGCAAAACTTCTACTATGGCAAAACAAATGGCTAAATCAAGCTGGTAGGCTCATTTTACTGAAGCATGTTCTCTCAACTATTCCACTTCATATCCTAACGGTCTCTAAACCTACAAGGGGGTAACAAACAAATTACATATCCTTTTTGCAAAAAACAATTGGGGAACTTCTGAATATGGTGAAAAGAAGATATGGAGATGCTGGACAAAATTATATTTTCCATATATAGAAAATGGCCTGGAAGTTAAAATCTTCATATTATTATCAAAAAAAATTCATTAAAACTTTGGTGGGAATTGCAAAAAGGAAACACACTTTGGTATGACTTTATATGGTCCTTACCTGATTACTTGAAAGTTTCTAAAACTTGGCGTAGGATTAAAGAAGTGGATGATATTGCATCTGAAAATGTTTGTTTACAGGTTGGAAAAGGCGAGGAATCATTCTGTCACACAAATTGGTTAAATAGATCTAACCTATTTAGTGTGTGGAACACACAACAATAACTATATTTTCTTAACATGACAATAACATTTTTTTTCTTACATCAACAAGAATACATCCTTATCCTTCAAAATGGATTGAATACTGATTTTATTCAGTTATTGTCCAAAGAGTTCCCCTGGTTTGATAATTATCCTGGTATGTTGGTATGGAAACCTGAGAAGAACAAATTCTTTTCCCTTTCTTCTGCTTATGAAATTCTCATACCTAAGAGGTTTAGAAGTAAATCTTTCAAAAACTTATGGTCTAAATTCCTACCTAAAAAATTTCCAGTCTTCTCATGGAGGCTCATAAACAGTTATTACCTATATCTGACATCCTGGAAGATTATAATTTCTATTTGCCATCTATATGTCCTTTTTGTGAAAGTGATTCTGAGAAAGTTCATCATTGTCTCAATGATTGCAGCAGGGCCAAAGGGATATGGAACCAGAAAAGCATGTTTTTTTATGTGGACGTTATCTGTTTTCAAAATCTGTGGGATAGATTTTACTTTTACTGGAATGTAGAGATTAAATCTAAACTGCAAAAGTTTTGTGTAAGATTAATCCCATCAATAACTTCTTGGTTTATTTGGTGTGTAAGAAATAAATATATCTATGATAATCAGGATCCTGATATGCTGAGCATAGTTAGAAATGTCATAGATATAATCAGATCTTTGGTTTTTATCAATGGATTAAGATGGAATGGTTCAGACATAAATCACATACACCCTACCTTTCTGTCAATAGCTCCAATTGATACAGGTGCAAGAAATAGTGGACAAAACATTGTCTTCTGGAAACTCCCTTAGAAACTTTATAAGCTCAATACAGATGACTCTTCCCTCAATTCTAAAGTGGCTGGAGCTGGAGTAGTAATAAGAGATCAGCAAGGGAAAATTTTGATTGCAAAGTCTCAGTACCTTGAGGATAAGGACAGTTTGGAAGCTGAAATCATTGCATTAATCATAGGCCTGGAAACAACCTATTTCCATGAATATAATGACATTCAAGTGGAGATGGATTCTTTGATGTTATTAAAGATGATTAGAAGAGAGTATAAGGTTCATGGAGATTTACTTCTCTGCTCAGAACCATATGGAGTCTAACAGGTTTTCTTTACTCATAATTTCAGAGAAGCAAATTCAGTTGCTGATTCTCTTGCAAAGATAGCCAGTACCACTAAGTTTTCTAGCATTTTCACGCATGAATATTTGCCTCAAAGTGTTAAGGGATTGGTTTTGCTTGATGCTAGAGAATTTCCTTACATTAGAGCTAGATATGAACTTAAATTTGTACACCAAATACTGTGTTTCTTCTCTTCCTTAATGACAAGCACAAATTGAAAATTTGGAAGGCTACTTGAGATGGAGATGGAAAGAGCGGCTAGCATTATGATGCTTCAACTCATGCTAATCCGAGAAGATGATCCAGTTTGCTGCACCAAAATATTTGAACCTAGTTTTTTTCCTTCCTTTGCTGATCCAGTTGCTGCTCCAAGATGTTTTTGCATCATCTTCTGCTGTTTCAACCTCCTTTCTGAGTATATTATTCCTGGGGGAGTAATATGAAAGGGGGTAAAACGGAAGGCCGCCTCCTTTTGTCGACACAGGAGGTGGAGGCAAAAAAGTGGGAGGCTCGTCACTTGGGTTCAACCATTCTCTTTACTTAAACAGGGTGTGGAGGTGAAAGGAATGGACTTCATATCGCTTATATATATTAGGAGAATTTACCACGATTTCCACGATGTAGTTTACTCCAAACCTGAGATGTATTGTTTATATCTTTTAAAGCTCTGGGGAAACTAATAAAATCACCCCTCACCTTTGGTGAGTTTCATTTTTTTTTTATAAAATGGAATTTAGTCCCATCAAAATAAATTTCAATTGATTAATTGTATTTAACCTTCAATGTCTATAAGTTGCAAGTTGATTGTCCTTCAATAAATATTATTCAATTTTTATCATAAAATTCAATTGATGCATAAATAAAGATACTCTTGTGCAAGAAGTTGTTGAAATTTAAAATATTTAATTTTCTTTATAACAATGTGGACTAGTGTTAGCGGTGAAATCAGTTAGTAACAACTACTCTAAACGAGAGAAAAATGTGTTCACTATTATTGAGTAAGAAGTTTTCGTTATCACATATTTAATTTATTTGAAATTATTTAATCGAAATAGAGAATAATAAGTGTTTAGACGTATAAATCAATCTACCTAAGATGGCATCCTTTTCATCAATAACACTGAAGCGAGATATTATTTATAGACGGTTCAAAAGTCAATATTTCATTCATAATTTTCTATAAGTTGACATAAAAAGTAATTTGATTTTTCAGAAACTAAAGAGAAAAGAAGGGCCCCGCGCAACTCCTTGCTCTTGTGTTTAAAGGAACCAGGAAGACTTGTGAAAAGGAAAAGAAATGCAATTGAAAGATCCCAAAGACGAGCCTTCAAATGTGTCGCTAAGAGCAAGTTCAACAACTACTCTACATTGTAGAATTTGTCTAAAAATAGAGATTTTACTAATTTTTAAGATCCAACAACTACTCCAAATGACTCTCCAAAATAGAGAACTTGGGTAGTGAGAGAAACTCATCCTCCATATCTGTAGAGAGAAAAATCAAATTTGGATGATTGAAAATTAAATGTCAATCACATTAATTATGATATAATTTTTCTTTTTTTAATCTCACATGGCAATCAATCTAATACAACTTATGCAGCCTAAGTCCAGGACCTAAAATATGAAGCAGGAATAATACATACTCTCACAAGAATGGTAGTTTTAACTTAGTTTCATTATCATTGTTTCACTATATTTGATTTCAAGCACATGACAATCAATCTTAAACTCTCTGGTACTAATTCTGGACAAAACATATTCTATCGACTACAAACATGGCACCCAATAAGAAAAGTTGTGACTAAAAATGAAAATAATAATTTCACCGCCTAATTGGGATGAAAAAAAGACTAAATCATAGAAAACTTTAATTTAAATTGCAATTAAAGATCAAACTCACTTGATATTACTGTAGAGACGAAGATGGAAGTGGGAGAGTGAAAGCCGGAGACTGCAACTTAGGGTTTGCAATTATAGATTTGCAAAGCCCGTGACTTTCAGAATGACGGAGGCGCCGACAGTGAAATAAAGAGTGGGCAGCGATGAAGGGAGGGATTGAGAGATGTGATGAAGTGGTGCGATGGTAGATGGAGCGGCGGTACGGTGGGAGGGAGGAGAGATCTGTACAAAAAAGAGATAAAGTGGCCGGTATTATTTGGGACAAAAAAAGGTATAAAATAAAAAGGAATATTATTAATATCGGTGTTAATAAATGCAGGATATGCAAAATGGAGTAACTCTTGGAGATGACCAAAAATATTATGGAGATAATGAAATTTAAATCTCCATTTTGGAGAAAATTTTAGAGTACCTGTTGGACTTGCTCTTAGCACTGAAAGATTTCAATCAATTTTGACAAAATGACCAGAAGACCATATGAGCTTCGGAAATCTGAAATTTGTCATTTCTTTTATATTTAAGGAATGGAAGAGCTTCTGAACTTGTAACCTGCTCATTCCCAATGATAGAAGAGCATATTTCATTTATGAACTCGGAAATGACACTTCCGAGTTTTAATGTCATTTCCGCTCCCTCTCTGGTGAAAGGAAGCACGCATTTATTTTTGAGATTTAATGGATTCCAAACATTGAAGCTTTTCATCTCCAATTTACTAAGAGCCAAATTTTTATTTCCAAACTCGGAAATTTCTCGACCTATATAAAATAGAGTCAACATCTTCTTTCACCCAAATGATCCCCAAATCACAAAACCCTAACCTAGCCCTTATGAAGTCGCAAACAAACCCTCACCTTCTAATCACAAAAATCCACACAAGAATCGTGGCTAGAGGAGGAGCAAGCCACGAAATGGCAAGATCTCGATCCACCAGTCACACTCACCGCGTCGATGAAACAAGGTTCATCTCACTTTTTACCTAAAATCGATATGAGCCTTTGATTGATAAGAGAAAACTACTTGATTGCTACATTGTGGACTTTATGGAATACCTAGCAATAGGATGAGCCGAACCCCTTTTGAAATTCAGTGAGCAACATAGTGAGAGGTTGGTTTCGTGTAACGAAAGCACCTACTTTGATTTTACTTCAATTTTATGCGAATTTGCGTGAAATTGCAAATGGGGACTAAGAGACTAGAGTGGGGGGGGGGATTGACATCCAAGTTAGCCCATAGACTATAAATAAATAATTAAAATGCCCTTATCAAAACTCGAAAAGTGTTTTTCCAGGGGATGTAGAAGGTTCTTTAGATGATGTGTACCATAGGGAGAAGTGACTATTAGATGTAGATTACCCCTATGTTGACGTTGATTATAGTGAGAGGTATTTCCTACACGATAGGGTGGATTCAGAAAAGACGAAAACTTTTGGCCTCACTCATTTGGCTATTGAACAACGCATTGCCTATGGTCATTGCAAGTAACATGCCACGAATTACCTATGAGATCATTGCAAGTAAGAGACCAAGAATTCAAGAAGGTTAGCCACATTTTTGCATAATTATTTTTTCTGATTATTTTCTTCACCGTGTATTTATACTTATTATTCGACTTGATTTTGTGTAGGTATGAGGCTTTGCGAGATAAGGGTTTAGTGTGTTTACTGTGTATACCATGTTTTTATCATGTGTTTACTATGTATTATGATTCCTATCCACTTTTTAGCTTAATTTTATGTTTTCTATACATTAGGTTAGTTTCTTATTGGAGTTATTTTAATAAGAAAAACATGGATGTTAAATGAATAGTTGTGCATTCAATTAAAACCAATAAGAAAAAATAATTTCAACTTCAGGAAAATAGGACCTGTACATGTATCAGACTTGTTTTTAGTAATAAAATGTATGCGGAAATTGATTTTATTTGAAACAATTTATATTCAATATTTTGGTGCATGATTAGAGATACTAGCACATTCATAATTAATTATCCTAAATTTAACTTGAAAACAACAAACAATATAACCCAAAATCGTATTTAGTTTAGATAGTATATTTACACACCATATTCATCAAATAAGTGTTTTCCTTTACTATTAGATCTAACATTTTTGAACATTATTTGGATATTCATATTTGATTGATACGTGATGCACAGTTTTTTAGTTTAATTTTTTATTCAAATTTATATAATTATTTTTAAACTACCAGTTTCTAATGATTCATGTTTGATATTAATAACACAGGGTATGGTTAATTCAGACCAAGTAAACTAAAGTAGGAAGAGAGGAATGTACCATTAATTGGAGGATTAAGGGGGATATTTAAAGGGAATGGACAAGGTTATTTTGTAATGAAACTAAATAAAACATCTAGCTTTAGGATTATGATGTTTTCTTGTACGATTTATGTTCTAGTAATATATTTATTGCCCACAGAGAGGGCGATTGAAATCGATTTTCTATTATTTTGTCATTATGTTGGATAAGTTTCTAATTATTCAGAATGTCATATCTGAATACTTACTACACGTGTTGTATTTGAAATATTTTCTGAAGTATTTATTTATTCAGAGTGTCATATCTAAAGTATTTTTTTCTTCTAGATGAAATATTTCATAAAAGATGTCAAATTTGGGGGGGGGGGGGTTTCACTTTGTTGGTGCATGTTTTCCCTACTTTTATCGCCATTACTTGTGGAGTTCGGAGTTGTGAAGATTGTGTGGTTGTATTCCGATCAAATTTATGATGGAAAGCAAAATGATGATGTGGGGTGTTACAGTCTAGGGGAATACATATCAAATATGTGAGTCCAATTAACGCTAATGGAACAAGAAGTTTGAATTAACGCTAAAGAAAATAACACAAAACTGATTAAATCTGAGGCACGTTAACTAAGAAATATCACTTCATCTTTATTACCAGTATGAATCCAATAATTAGAAAATTTTAAAAGATGATGAGATAGTGTAGGAAATCATAGCCTAACTCACCCTTGACAGGAAACAATGTCTTAGTTCCAATATGCAAATCGTATTCTCATAAAAATAAACATAATTTTTGTTGGAAATTTTAGATATATCAATGAGGAAATTTAACTACGATACATTCTTCAGTCAAATAGGGTCAATTAGGCCAAACTGTTACAATAAAATCATTTATATCACTCCTTCATTGGCCACGAATGAAACATGTAATTGAGTTTATAAGATCTTGTATCGTCTACAAAATATTATAAATGATTATTGCAAGAGCCCAGGTATGTTACAACATTCACCAATGGCCAACAAATATTGAAGTTATATTACCTTTGGTTTTTATTAAATAACTGACCTTATCAGAAGATTGTGACACTTTTATAATGGTGGATTGGTTAATCAAATATAATCATTTTACACCCCTAACACATCCTTTTGCCGCAAATAAGATTTCTACACCGTTCTTAAAAAACACTTGTAGATTGCATGGAGTTTTGGAATCCATCCCAACCGACAAAGACAGAATGTTAACTAATTTGTTTCACAATTAATTAGTCTCCAAAGATGGAATTAAGATAGAGTTCAGTTCTGCCTACAATCTAGAAATTAGTTTTTTTTAGCAATTCTCATATCTTGTATTTAAAATTAATTTTAAAATTAGCCTTTGTTTTCCTAGAGACTAGATAATAAGACTAAATTAATAATATGTATTGCAATAAATATTTTAGTCTGATCCCTATTGTTTGTGAGATTTTGATGTAATAGAATTTCTTGATCCATTAATCATGAGGTCAATTGGGAATGTGATTCCTCCATTTTATGTCTTCAAATTTATTATTAAATCATGGGAAATATATTACACCAATTTAGTGTATAAACAATCTGCAATTCAACTATCATGTGAAAATTTCAGAATATAAACAACATATAGCTAAATATCATTACTTTTTACACGGGCTCACACAGTTTTTTTTTCTTAAACTCTAAATTGAGAAATAGTAAAATACCAAACCAAAATTTACAATATTCAAAAAAATACATTAAGAGTCAACGTGATAAATATTCATGATATCTTAATGCATAAAAGTCAAATCAAATTTTGATAATATCAAGGGAAATTACTTTAGTATTCCTCTTCATAATAGACAAATTAAAACCAATTAATTAGGCCAGTTGTATCAATTGGATATATTACTGCGAAAGATAGTTGAGAATTTTATTAGCTGATGAGTAGGTATTGTGATGTGATTGAATTTTATTAAGCAAAAAGAATCTTATCACCTTGTAATTTTATTTTATTTTTCTATTTTAAAACACGAGACAAATAAAAATTCTTTTGAATCACTTATTTATGTTGAAAATCACATAGTCAAACTTTGATTTATATAAATATTATTAAATACTCAACTTATATGCTTTGGTGACCTTAAAATCTTGTGATCATAATCTTATATAATGCTATCATGTTTTGAATACTTTAATTTCATTTCTTTCATATAGTGTGTTTCACTCATATTGTTTTATTAGAAACATTTTATCAGTTTCTGAGACATTCTTTGGGAGGGTGATTTCCACTGTATGTGTTAACGGGAGAAGAATGGATAGAATAATAATGAAGAAGCTTCAAAGACCCAGCTTCTACGAAACTATTGGCAATGTTAATGACATCAAAAAATTGGTAAACTTGTATTATATTAGTTTAGAGTATTTGCTTATACATCTAGAGAATTTATTTGTTTATCCTATAAATCTCACAAATATTAATTCTATAAAAATTATTCACGATTTCCCTTATTTATTTATATTAAATCAGAGAATCCCATATCATTTTGCGAACATGCAGGAAAAGAATTGTCATCTAGCTCTATTACTTTGCACGGTCCTTCCGGCAAACAATGTCTTGTTAGGCTGTGCGAGAAAGGTGAATACTGTGAATTGGGTTGGGAGGTATTTTTCAAAGAAAATAAATTAGCAAAAGATGATTTTATCCTCTTTACACTTCTCAAATGCTCAACTATAGAAGTTGAATTTTTTTAAAATGAAGTGAGAATAACTAGTGAACAACCTTCTTCATCGTTAAAGCCCGACCACCCAAATTGCTTAGGTATTTTCACTAATATGAAATTCATTCGTTTAATTTTTATTCATGTATAATAATATTAATTGTATAGTATTATATATTATTTGTGAGTGCAGAGCCGTTTGTGACAAACAACATCTCTCCAGAAAAGAAGGGTAAGGGGAAAGAGGAGAGAAACAAAAACCTTACGGGTAATATATATCACATGTTTACTGTGTATTATGGTTCCCTTAATTTCATGTTTTCCGTACATTAGGTTAGTTTCTTAATGGAGTTATTTCAATAAGAAAACATGAATATGTCATAAATAGTTATGCACTCACCTAGTAACAATAAGAAAAAATAATTTCAACTTTAGGAAAATAGGACCACGTACATGTATCGGACTTATTGTTAGTAATAAAAATGTATGGGAAATTGATTTCATTTGAAACCATTTATATTTAATATTTTGGTGCATTATTAGAGATACTAGCACATTCATAATTAATTATCCTAAATTTAACTTGAAAACAACACACAATATAGTCCAAAATCATATTTAGTTTAGATAGTATATTTACACACCATACATCACATAAGTGTTTTCCTTTACTAATACATCACATAAGTATTTTCCTTTACTAATACATCACATAAGTGTCTTCCTTTACTAATGGATCTATAATTTATTAACTTTATTTGGATATTCATATTTGTTTGATAGGTGATGCACAATTTTACAATCTATTTTTTTATTTAAATTTATATAATTAGTATGTAAACTACCAGTTTCTAGTGATTCATGTTTGATATTGATAATACAGGGTAGGGGTAATTAAAACCAAGTAAATTGAAGCAGGAAGAGAGGAATGTACCATTAATTGGAGGATTGAGGGGATATTTAAATGGAATGGACAAGGTTATTGTGTAATGAAACTAAATAAGACATCTAGCTTTAGGATTATGATGTTTTCTTGTATGATTTTATTTTCTAGTAATATATTTATTGCTCACGGAGAGGACGGTTGAAATTCATTTTCTATTATTTTTTCATTGTGTTGGATAAGTTTCCAATTATTCAGAGTTTCATATCTGAATACTTACTACACATGTTGTGTTTAAAAAAGCAAGTATTTATTTTTTTTCTTCTTGATGAAATATTTCGTTAAAATGTCAATTTTTAGGGGTTTTACTTTGTGAATGCATGTTTTCCCAAGTTTTACAGTCATACCTCGTGGAGTTCTAAGTTGTGAAGATTGTGTGGTTTTTCCCCAAACAAATTTACGATGGAGAGAAAACTCGTGATATGGGGGGGTGTTACAGTCTAGGGGAATGCATCTCAGATATGGGGATCCAATTAATGCTACTGAAACAAGAAGTTCCAATCAATGCTAAAGAAAAGAACACAAACCTGATTATAAAGATGATGAGATAGTGTAGGAAATTATAGCCAAACTCACCCTTGATAGGGAAGCAATATCTGAGTTCCATTATGCAAATGGTATTCTCATAGAAAGGAAGATAATTTTTTTCCAGAAATTTGAGATATATCAATAAGGAAAATTTAACTACAATACTTTCTTCAATCATAGAGGGTCAATTAGGCCAGACATCTATAATAAAATCCTTTCTATCACTCCTTCATTGGCCACAAATGAAACATGTAATTGAGTTTGTAAGAACTTGTACTGTGTACCAAAATATTATAAATGAGTACTGCAAGAGCTCAGGTATCTTAAAACCTTCACCAATGCCTAAAAATATGGAAGATATATTACCATGGGTTTTTATTGAATAACTACTCTTAACAGAAGATTGTGACACTGTTCTAGTTGAGGATTGGATAATCAAATATCACATCCTTTTGCAACAAAGATGGTTTCTACAATGTTCTTAAAAAACACTTGTAGATTGCGTGGAGTTATGGAATCTATCAAAACTGACAAAGACATAGTGGTAACTAACCAGTTTCGCAATAAATTAGCCTCCAAAGTTGGTATCAAGATACAATTCAGTAGTGCTTACCATCTAGAAATTGGTGGGTAAACTGAAAGGATCAATCCGATATTGGTGAACTATTGAAGGTGTTTTTTGTGGAGAAAGACCATGCATTTGGAGGGAGTGGGTAGCAGCTTACTAGTGGTGGTAAAAAATCACTCATCAAATCAGTATAAGCATGACACCTCAAGAGGCATAATATGGAGTTATGCCACTCACCTTGTCATTAGAGACTCTAACATGTATTATTTTTAAGTTTCCTGTGATATTTTGAAACAAAGTGAATCCATTAATCAGTTGAAACAAGAAGAACTAAATAAAAGCTACATGCAGGGATGAGGCAAATGGCTAAAACTAGAAAATTATAATGGAGAATAATGATTGGACTTACATGAAGCTACAAAGACACTGATAAACCTAAATACAAAACAACACTTTTTCCAAATTTTCACCTGAGTATTATGGCCCCTATCTAGTGGGAAAACATAGTGGTTGTTACATGTATATTACCCCTATGTTGACCATGTTGATTATAGTGGGAGGTATTTATTATGCGAAAGGGCAGATTTAGGAATGCCGGAAACTTTTAGTCTCACTCATTTGACTATTGACCAATGTATTACCTATGGGATCATTGCTAAAATTTTGGTTCCCTCGGGAGGACATATAACCGAGACCAACTATACCACATTCATGTTATTCTATTACGTAATTGAGGGTAGAAAGATCAACCTAGGGGTAGAAATATTTAGACATATGTTATGGGTCGCCGCCTCGAAGAAGGTGGTCAAGAGCCTCCAGTATGGGAACATGATCACTCTCATATTGAATAATGTCAAGGGATTGACAATTAGCGAGGTGGAAAAGGGGCTAAAGCATTTCAACAAGACTAACTTGTCCCACTCTTGTGGAATCCATATGAATCTCTGTGTAGGGGACTACAACTTCATGGTTGCGCAGAACGTAGAGACGGGTAGAAAATAAATCCTCCAAGCCATGACTAAAGAGTTTTCTCTATGTAACACCTACACCATCCAACCTACCCTCATGTCTACTTGTCGCAACACCTACATATTCAGCTTCCTTCATATACTCTGTGCAAATATCGATGGCTTCTTCCGTCACATACCGTTGTACGATACTTGTATCTGATCCATACCAATTTTAACAAAATGCTTGAATATTTTCAAGTACCTTAAACGGATACATCCATCTCAAAAAAACTGGACCACACACATTTATCTCCCTCACAAGATTGACGATCAAATGGACCATAATGTAAAAAAAATGAGGGAGAGAAATACATTTCCATCCCACACAACACTTCAACAATAATTACTTTCAATATATCCAACTTCAAAATTATAATTCTCTTGCAACAAATTGACTTGAAGAACAAAAAAATCTTTGTGATGCATAATCTTACATTGGATGGCAATGAAGATTGAATGGCAATCGCATTCAGCTCCTGCATTAGGTTGTGACAATGGTGTGACTTCAACCCAAACAACTTAAACTCCTCAAGTGATACACAAGTACTAATGTTGGACGAGTACGCACCCGGTACCTTCACGCTACTAAGGTATCGTAAAAATATTTCTTCTCTGACTGCTACATGGAATAGCTAGCAAGGGGAAATAACAATCATCGCCATAAGTCACCGGACCTAGATTCTTCCGAGCTCCCATCTCAACCAAATCAAACCTTCCCTTTAGCCCGTCCTTTGTTTTCCCTATGGTATTTAACAATGTCCCAGCCAAAGAATCACAAACATTCTTCTCAATGTGCATGACATCGAGATAGCGTCTAACATCTGAATGCTTCCAGTAGGATAGCTTAAGAAAATGATCATTTCTTCCAACTCCCATCTACAGAAGCTTTTCATTTATTCTTCCCAAAGTCATTGGGCAAATTCTTAACACTTTCAAAATTTTGTGTACCGGTTAGTGGTGCACCGGTGCTTCCCTAGCCTCTACTTTACCATTAAACCATTTCTTTGTAAAATGTCATGGGTGCCCATTGGGAAGAAACCTCATGTGCCCCTGATAAACGATTTTACAACTATTTTTCAATTGAGAAAAATATGTATCCTTCTCATAGACAGGACAAGCAAAGTGGCCTTTCACAAAATACCTAGAAAAATACTCATATGCAGGGATATATTTGACTGTGTAAAATAACATAGCTTTCAAAGTGAAGAAATCTTCAACCAAACAACCATAACTTCTAACCCCATCTTTAAAAAAAAGTCAACATATCATCTACAAGAGGAGTAAGGTACACATTAATATCGTTACCATGTTGCTTCGGGCCATAAATCATCAAAGACAATAACGCACACTGGCATTTCATGGTTAACCAAGACGGAAGGTTGTAAATGACCAACATAACAGGTCATGGGTCATGTGTGCTACTCTTATTACCAAGAGGATAAATACCGTTTATATATAATCCTAACCTTAAATACCGGGATTAATTGCTAAAATTGGGGTATAAAGCATCAACCTTCTTCAATTGCTCGTCGTCTGAAGTATACCTTATCACATCATCCACCGGTTGTACCCTATCAGCATACCAACTGAACAACTTTGCATCTTTCCTACATGCATATAGATTCTTCAAACGGGAAATGATGGGGAAGTACCATAAAACCTTAGCCAGTGTCCTTCTCTTTGATTTCAATGGAACCTCCGCACCCACGACAATCTCACATCTTTCCAACTTGTACCGAGACTCGCCACATACCCAAAAAGTTTCCCGATATATATCAACACTCTCCCCACACAACATAAAATCGTTAGGACATGCATGCATTTTTTTTCAATTCCAATCCCATCAGGCATAGAATTCTTTTCGCTACATACAACCTATCGGGCACTATATTTCCTTTAGGAATCAAATCCCTAAAAAACTCAAGAGCCTCGGTCAAAGACTTATCAGTCTATCCAAATTTTTCCTTCAAATTTATTATCAACAAAGTCGCACTCAAAAATCGAGTGTTTTGAACCATTAAACAAAAATGTCTCTTTGTCGTCAATCAAAGCTTGTAACGACTCTGGTTTACCTTTGAACTCCCTTGGAATATCTTCCACCATCTTATCGAACTCCATATTACCATCAAATTCATCTCCCACCACCGTTTTCTCTACTTCAATTGTATGAGAGGTTTCCCAGACTTCCCCATGCCATACCAACGAGTGTAACTTGTTTGGAACCCCCTCATTATGAGATATTCCCACAACATCTTCCTCCCTAAATACACATTATTTCTAAAATTCTTACACGGACATCGATCTCACACCCAACCTTTTTCAGAAGCATCTTCAAACGCTATCAAAATAAATGATTTAACCAATGGCATATACTCGGGTGATTTTCTAATATCATTACCGATGAGTACATTTTGATCCATTATCCTAAAAGTCGATTACAATGCAACATGAAGATTCAATCAACAACAATCATAGACCTAGCTAATCTTAAACCCTAATTGAACATATAAATATATTTTCACAAAACATTAAATACATCACCATTAATATAAATTCAAGATTTTAAAGTATATAATTTGCATGAAACTAACCTTCTCTTATGAAAAGGATGCACTTTCAAGTATCAAATCACTTCTTCATCAAATGGAAAGAAAATGGATCTTATTCTTCAAAATTATAAGGTTTGGAAGCATTTAATTCAAGGGGTGCATTTATATATATATATATATTGCACCATTTCTGAACTCAGAAATGTAAGCTACATGAATTACAACCCTAAAGAGAAGCTTCTGAATTCGGAAACTAGACTCGAACATAATACGAACTCAAAAACAAAATATGGCCTTTGTAAAATGGACCAATAGCCCTTTACGAGCTCAGAAGTACCCTCGTATCCACCTTCCAAACTCGGAAAAGCTTGTTTTTAAAGGCGGTCATGTCAAACCGCCTTTAATTTGGGTTAATGAAAGGCGGATCTATCCTAAATTGCCTTTAATTTGGGTTAATTTAAGGCGGTTCTACCCTAAACTTCCCTTAATTAGCCCTAATTAAAGGTGGTTTTTCCTAAACAATTTTCCATTGTGATTTAACCTCCTTTATTTTGAATTGCAGGTTCCGAATCACCGTTTCCGAATTCGGAAGCCCCTTTTTAAGGTAAATTTTTAAAAACCACCTTCCATTGCCGCCTTTAATAGAATGCTCTCTACTAGTGTACTCTTCCGAATTTGATGGAGTATACACTACAAGAAAACACAACTTTTACTTCGCCTTTTTTTTACCTCAATTATGAAAAAATGGTAAATAACCGAGGTAAAATGTTCTTTTACCTCGATTATTTTTAAAAATGAAGTAAAAATTATTATTTACTTTGGTAAAAAAATTGAGGTAAAAGACAGGTTAGTCATTTTATAACCGCAGTAAAACAAAGTTATGAAATCATGGTAAATGCTATAACAGAATGGTATGCGATGTTGTATAAGGTGATTTATTAGAATTTCTGACCTCGCGTTATGTTTTTCTATTATCGATATTTGATGGGAAGAATGGACGATGTTCGTAATTACTCAGACAAACATATAGCTTTGGTAAAAAAATTAGTTTGTTTGGAAGTGATTTACGAGCAAACATAAGTATAAATTTAATTTTGTCTCTAAGTATTATTTTGGAAATTGGTTTGAATAGTTGGGTTGAAAGAAGGTAATCATAGATGAATATGCAAAAAATAAATTTTCATTCAAATATGGGTACATCTCTGGAAAAATGGTATTTCCTATAAGCTTTGGAAAGACAATGGACTCAAGTACAATTTTATCACAAAAAGATAAAAATTTGAGGGTTAAAGCAATTAAAATCTGAGTCAAATTATGGTTATAAGCTATTTGGGTAACCTCACTCGCCTACAATATTTGAGTTTTGGTTAGAAACATTACATATTTAGAGGAAAATATACTATAATTTATATGTTGTACTCTAAATATGTAATTATTCTAACCAAAATTTAAATATTTCACTTGCAATTACTGTAGAGTATAAGCACATAATTTCATATTATTCTAATTAAACCTCGTCTTTCCATATGCCTGTGGAAAGACGGTCTTTCCCATGACTTTGTCTTCAAATATTCTCAATGAACTAATTAATATTCCCAAAAAAACATTACTCGAATATTTCAAATAAAATTATTTTTGTTCCAATCAAAATGATAATTAAATAAGATGTAAAAAAATCAAGAAGCTCGGATGATGATAACCTTGAACACTATCAGCCCTAAACCATCTAACAACTCAAAGAATACAGTGTCCCCAATGCACATGCAGTTTCCACTAAGAAATTCCGCAAAACCCTTTGGAGATAGAGCATCGATCTTCCAGTTCCCCGAGTAGTTCATGTGTCACCCTCTTCTATAGCACCTCAAGACAACTGGGGTCTTATCACTTGGTATGCGTGCTTCCATGTCCATCGAGTTGTACTGAATCAGAAATAGAAAAATACAATTACTATATATCCAATGATTAAAAAATGTTAAAGTAAAATCAAATTAGATGTAGGTTTACCATGGGAGGGCTAACCCCGAAGTTCTGTTGTTTCAAGTTACAGTTAAAATGAGGGTTATCCAATGACATCGTGTGTTGGTAAAGAGGAAACATTTTAGGCTCCGAGTACCAACGTTGTGCGGTAAACTGCGGAAAAATAATGAAATTATATATATTAATAATTGTGAATAGAAGTTATGACCAATTAAAATAAATATGTAGATCATATATGTGTATATATGTATACTTAATATAAATCGCCCTCACCTCAAAATCAATCTGACTCAATGAATCATTGCCAGCCATGACTCCTGAATTTTAAACATCCGTACAAGTTAGAACTTTTTAAGAGTAAATCGGGTCTATGGAATTTGTAAGAAATTTTAGAATGTGCGACATCGGTCACGGCTCGCAACAATTTTCTGTTGTAGATAGATTAATGATTGACACGTCAATACAACGTCGAGCGAAAGTCGGTCTAAACGAACATCCATACCAACATGTTACCAACTTTGAATTTATAGTCAAACTCTAAACTAAACATCGCGACCGACAGCTTATCAATAGGACACATCGGCGTCGGTCAATAGTTAATAGCAATGAGGCATGGGATGAAGGAAAACTTATTGGTTGGAATAAGGAAGAAGAAAACTTACCATTGAGAAAACTTACCAGTTGTATGAAGGAAGAGGAAAGGGTGGGAAAGCGTTGGAATTTGAGGGAAACTTGAAAGCTTTTGCTTTTGAATTGTTTTTGAGGTGGGCCACCATATATATAGACGTTTTGAAGCGACATCATTTTGAACCATGGAAAAATCTGCCACGAGTTTGCGATGTTGCTTGTCATGTTGGTAAGACCGATATTCAAAATATTGTTGACCGGCTTGGTCCTTCTGCCCCACTAGCATAACAAATTAACTTGTTTTTTACCAAATAAAAAATTACCAAATATATTTAAAATATATTCCTGTGCTTTTATTCTAAGTATAAATAATATAACATCATAATATTTCTATAAATGTTCTTATTTACTGATAAAGTTTGATCACTCTTTCTTGAATAACTCAACGACATATTATTTATTTGATTCATGCAACTAGAAATCATTGATTTCAACAAGACAATCAGTCAAAGTTTTGAATAGGAAGATTGTTATAGCTGGTTAAAAATATTAAACAATAAAACCCTCCAAATTTCACATCAAAGAGAAACTTTTCACTTATTCATTTCCTTGGTCCCATTTCTGCTGTAAAATGGTAAAAATCATCTGAGGTAATAATTCATGTTTCTTGTTGTGTACGATTGTCCTCTGCCGAGGTTAAAAGTCGGTAAATGGTTCGAGTAAATGGTTCAAATTTATTTAAAAAGTGTGGTCATAAAAATCATTTGCTTGTTTGAAAATGATTGAAATAATTTTTTTCATTACACAAGTCTATTTTATTTTCGTGTATAAATGCAATTCTAAAAATTAGTTTTGAATGGTAGGGTTAAAAATTGAGACAACCAATAGATATGTAAATTAAATAATTATTAGTGCATTAAATATAAGAATATGGGTTATAAACAATATTAAAATATCATTAAACAAATATTATTAATTAAAAAATTCCAAATTAAAATAAATTTGTTTTTGTTCCACTCAATCGATGAAGCAGTAAACCCCATTCAAGATCCAAGAATTATGACATTGAACAATATGGGTCAGGTACATCTAATAGCTCGAAGAAGATTGTCTCCCCATTCTTAGGTCGTAGCCACTAAGAAACTCGCCAAAACCCTTTGGGGACAGAAACTTTGTCCTCTTATTCCCCGAGTAGTTCATGTGCCTCTCTCATCTGTGGCACCTCAACATAACATGAGTCTTGACTTTTGGTAGGTGTGGTACGATGTGGATGGGTATGTACTTAATTATAAGAAGAAAATACAATTATTATATATGAAAGTACTCTACAGAAAATGTTAAATGAAAATTAAAATACATGTGTAATAAATAGGACGTACCAATATTGGAACTTTACCAAAGTTCTGCTGGCTTAATGTGCAGCTGAAATGTGGATTAGTGTCACAAAAGTAATATTGCGAGTAATCCTCCTTTGAATCTCTCAAGATCTAAATTGTTTAATGAAATTATTAATAATTAGATAAGAATATAAGTAACCTAAGAAAATGAATGTGACAAACTAAACAAAAAAATGCTCACCTCTATTGAAGAACGACTTGATGAACCTCCATTATTAGCCATGATTCCTCAAATTCATATCACTCGAATTTTATATCAATGGAAATTGGAATTATTTATAATATGATCAGCCATTTGGATTTGCAAGACTGGTAGTATGCGACCTCAACCTTGGTTTGTAAACATTGTCGGTTAGAGCGATAGGACATGGCCGAAGTCGCAGCAAACGTTGATCGTAAACAGATTCCTAAAACACACACGTCCTACTTTTGCCAACAATCGGTTAAATCGACCACAAAACCGATTGTTAACCAATTTCAAAATGAAACCCTAAACCTATAAATGACCGACATTTAAAGCCGACTTAAATTACACAATTGGTAAAACCAAATGGTTATCGAAGGTCAAGTGATGCAACATTCAAATGGAAATATTAAAATGCCAGAATGACATATACAATGACTCTAACATACACAACAACCCAAATCGATGGATACTATAAATCAAGAACCGTAGCATGAAGTTCACATTAAAAAATAACAAAGTTTACAAACGTAGATTTCAAGAAAGTTCACAAACAAAAATTCCCATTTTATAGAAATAATACACGCATAGGAAACCTGAATACCATTATGATATACTTTGGAAAGTCACGACTTGACACCTACCCACGTCCACCTAACCCCGTATTTAAGCCTTGAAAAGCAGAAAAGCTATAGATTAGCAAACCCACAAGTAAGCTTAACAGTCAGCAATCATACACATTCACAAAACACTTCATTGAGTGAACCTCGTAGATACACAATTCGTGAATTTGCCCAAATACACTCATCTAACACACATGAACGACGGAAAGAACACTGCAGCTTCGCATAACCCTTGAAAATCACCAGCAAAGCAACACAAGAAAATGTTCAAACCCTCCCTGTTCAAACACACACAAGCAAAAAGGAGACTACAACTTCACATATGCTTGTAAAACAACGAGCCTCGCGACAAAAGTGTCCTCCTCTTCACTTTCCACACACAATATACATAAAAACAACGTGCACACAACACGGGCAGAAAGAAGACTGGAACTTTGCATATGCCTGGAAAACCACCAGCATCCCAACACAAGCAGCCGTCCAACTCACTTTCTACACACACTATACATACACATTACACACAAGTAAAAAGAAGACTGCGGCTTTGCATATGCTTGGAAAACCACCAGCCTCGAGACACAAGTTGTACTTCTCCTCGCTTCCCCCACACAATTCACATACACGTTACACACACAATACATCATCATAAAGGAGGCAGCGGCTTTGCTTACGGCTGGAAAACCACCAGACTCACGACAAAAGTAGCACTCCAGTACCCTTTCCACACAAAAAAACACATACACAACACTAATCACATCCAAATAGTAAGATACCTAAAATCAATGGCACCTCAAAGTAGACACTTATAACCCTTAAACCCCCGCAATATTACCTGTTTCTTGATAATTAAGTACGCTAGCAGAACCAAAAAACTACATCTTCTCCATCGAAGCTTGCGGTATATTTACCATCCAACACAATCTCTTAGCATAAAAATACTAATAATAGCCACAACCTAAGAATATATAAACAAAACTTAAACTGCACATTCACTAGAAAATAACTTGAGTGAAAGGACATAAACTAGCATACCCTAAGCAATAGCAAACAAGTAATAATTTCAAGGAAAATGCATACTCATTTGGAAAGTTATCATGTAGACTAGGTAAATGTCACCTCGTACAACCACGAGGTGTCACCCAAATCCCCAAAATAGAAATGAACAACTAAAGCTTCAACATTTGAAAAATTATCCGCTAGACTAGGTAAATTTCACCTCGTAGGATCACGAGGTGTCACCCAAATCCCCAAAATAAAAATGAACAAGTAATGATTCAAGGATTTAACATACTCATTTGAAAAAGTATCCAGTAGACTAGGTAAATATCACCTTGTGGGACCATGAGGTGTCACTCACATTCCCGAAATAGGAATGAATAAGTAAAGCCTCAAGGATTTAGCATAATCAATAATTTCCTCATTATACCTCAATGTATTCTAAATACTTCATATAGTTGACAAGACTATATCTCATAGGACCACGAGGAAGTCTTGTACTATTATAATCCATAAAAGGATTTCATTATACTTAGTCCAAATCAAACGTATGCATAAGAACCCAAACTAATACAAAAATTATATAGCATATTTTAAACACTAAATTATTTTAATACATAAGAGCACAAATGCTATAAGTTTCAACAACAAAATAAAAAATACAAGGCCATATTACCCTAAAACCTACCTCTAGAATCAATCCATCAACCACAATATTCTTCATTGGCCCTATTCTCTTCTAGCATCACTAAATCCAGCCGAAGAGCCAAAGCCAGGAATTTATTTTCCTCACATAGCATGCGCCACCCCTTCAGTTCCAACTTCAGAATAGAACCTCTAGAAACTTCACCACCACCAGGTCCATTACTATCATGGTAATTACCAAGAACACTCACCCTGACTCTAAACACACAATATCAATAAGACTGATAACATATTAAATAAATTACCATAGGTAAAAACACAATACCTTATCGACTTGTATGCATCTCAACCACCACTGTATACACACACATTTCAAAAAGAAAACTCAGCCTACCTTCCCACATTAATTCTCGACCTAAGCTTACATTATAATTCCCATATGGTATCATATTAGACTTACTACAAGTAATAAAAAGTTAACTAGCCTCCCAACCTTAGCACATATTGGACAAACATTTCACAACATCAATCACTGAGCTTATAGGATTTAAATATCACCCAAGGCTTGGCTTTCGATACCTTATTTAACTGATAATAAGCAAAAATCATAGCTAAGTTAAACGTAACGCCGACCTTAGGGTATATCCACTCAAACCAATCAATATCTCCACCCCATGAGGGTGCAATTGAGCTAGAGCAATCTTATATGAATTTAACGCACACAACAAATATTCAAGAATATGAGAAGTTAAACCATATTCAGACTGACACTTAAGAACACTAATGATGCATTTTGGTGACTGCATCATTGTATCATGGATAGTGGGAACAAAATGTGCAGATAAAAGGGGATAAAAACCCTCAAAAAAGAGATATTAGTTAAGGTCAAAACGCTGCAGTTAGCCATTTCATTACTAGACAAAGGAAGGAAACTAATATTTAAGTTGGAAATGAATCCTTGGCTAGGGGGATTTTTATATACACCTCCCTTAGTCACGCGAAGTCCGAAGCTAAGACAATGCTTTGAGCCCTGCGAACCAAGTAAATGATGGTTTGCATGGGAAGGGAGATAACCTTGCTACTAGTGACACCTCACCGAGAGCAAGCCACCCTAGGTGAACCTCGAAGAAGAGAAGATCTTGTCCTATAACCTCGCCACTAAAGCATGATCTAAGAACATGTCCACGATCTGCAAGGATTGCATAGCACATCAAGAATAAATAGTTGTACCATGAGGAAAAATAGGTAACGCATATTTCTCAGAAATTACTTATACATATACATTGATTTAAACATCAGAGGAAGATCTCGGGGACTTCTTGAGATCATATCCTGGAAGTATCACGAAGCTAGCATGGAACATTAGGCTGATCCCGGGTGTTATGAAGGTCCAGAAGGAATTCCCCACATCACTAGGGTTTTGGGGCTACGGTGGGGGTGTGGTATGGCGCATCGTGGTGGAGGCATAGTGGTGTGGGATGTGTCGTGGAAGGTGAGTGGTGAAAGGATGCAGTGGTTGGCATGGCGAGGTCTGTGGTGACGAGTGCTATGATTTTGGGGCTGTGATGGGGATGTGGCAGGGCGGCGGTGGCCGAGTGGTGTGGGAAATTAATGAGAAAATGATGATGAAGATGGTGATGGTGATGAAGATAAA
Organism: Rubia tinctorum; assembly: GCA_032355605.1. Taxonomy (NCBI): domain Eukaryota; kingdom Viridiplantae; phylum Streptophyta; class Magnoliopsida; order Gentianales; family Rubiaceae; genus Rubia; species Rubia tinctorum. Next base: position 2,249 of record JAULKM010105539.1, on the reverse strand, counting down.
TGACAGGAATGGGCGAGGTTTTCAGATTGATGCGGCTGAGCAGCGATGGAAGTAGTAGAGCAGCGACAGTTCTTAAGGGCAAACTTTTCCACTCCAATTAATCATTTTGGTCAAAGGGCATTTTTTTCATTTCATGTGGGTCAATGGCCAAAAACTCAAGGTCACCACCGGATTTTCCCCTTGAGGGTTCTTGGATTTTTTTATTAAATAGTTAGGATTGGTTTTTTACTTTCAATTACTTGAGGTTTACATTGGTACTTTTGCAATTATATAGGGTTATAAAGGTATATTGCTTTTTTATTTATGCAAAGTTTTGGGAAAGACCGTCTTTCCATAACCTTATGGAAAGATGGGGTTTAATTACAATAATAAAAGATAAAAGGTCTTAGTTGCAATATTAAAATTTTATTATGCAACATGTAGTAATTATAAATCCATAACCCGATTCACGCAACCCAAAAATTTTATCTTGATTTCTTCTAATTTACACTTTAAACCTTGGTCTTTTTCCATGACTCATGGAAAGACCATCTTTCAAGAGACGGCGGACTCTTTTATTTATTAAGAGTCTACATATATGATTACGTAAATTCAACTCATGACAAAATTGAATACATAGGGTTAAGTTTAAAATGCACAAACACAGATAAGTTTATAAATATAATGCATAATAGTCAAATAAAGTGAGATGTCTAATTAGAATTATTATTTTGAATTACTAATTCTGGAGAGTTGGCTAAATATTGATTTCAAAAACCAGGTTGCGAAGGAATAAATAAAAATATTAATAAATTATAACAAAAAGTTACAAGTTACAACGAAACAAACCCCGATAATAAAATAATTGTAACAATAATATTATTGAAGCACAACCTAAACCAACTCGAATTTAATTGGTGGCATAATAACCCAATACAAAATGAACCAACCCGAAATATACCCGCTTCCAATATAAAATATTATAAAAAAAACTATTAAAATGATCGATCTGAACAAAACTCCAATATAAAAAATGACACGACACTAACCCGACCTGATCCAACCTGACAATAGTCTAACCCAACCCGAGTATAAAAATTACACAACAGTAACCCAACCTGACAATAAACCGACCGAGGGAAAAACAACTGACACGTTTCAACCCGACACGACAATAACCCATCACGACCCAACAAATGGAAATTAACACGTTTCAAGTCAAACCGTTTCCAACCCGATACGATAATCCGAACTGCCACATCTAGCCAAAAGTAGGTTTCTAAACCCTCGGTAACGAGGTGAGAAAGTTATGAGGCTGATCATATCTCTAATTGATCCAAAACAAAGAGAGAAAAAATATCCGTGAGATTTACTGCTACTGATTAATCCATGCAAAATCATTGAAGCCAATGAAAGTGGTCCGAAGGTGATCAATCTTATACAACAATTTATAGCGTGCTTCACGTTGCAAGTAAACAAACAAGTAGTAGTACATTACGCATTCCCATCTGGTCATTTGAATCTCTTTCTTGGCTCCACCACACTTCATGTACTGCCATACCCAATTTGAAGAAAATATCACATGTATGTTCCCCTTCAATTATGGTTCCAATAATTCCAGGATATTTACCCATCAATCAATAATGGCACCAAACCTTTACCTGCACAGTTCCATTAATTCACTAATTCAGACCAAGAAGATGATCTTCAACTGAATATGATCATTCCTTTGTTTTCCTGATACAACAAAGATGCATTTTCTCTCAATTTGGCAGATTCCTAACGATTCTCCATCCATAGGAATTGCAGCAGTATCCTGCAATTTGAATCCTATAGAAATCAGAAAGATCACCCATTTCACCATAATTTCTTCTTCTACTTCTTACTTAAACAAGTGTTCAGCTAATCCTATAAAATTATTGGCAGAAAGATCTTTACAGAGTGGAAGGATTCCCAAGACTAAGGCTCATGAGGGCTCAAAGGGTCTTTTCAAGGCAATCAAGAATTCTTGCAAAAAAAGGCGGCTCTTTTGGAAGAACCTGCTGTTTGGCTCGAAGTCAAAGAAAGTCAGGAGTATAATCTTGCTTAATGTCGTCAGTCTTGTTTATGGTAAGCTTTGTTTCTAAGATTCAGTTTCCAAGAATTAAGGATTTGAAGTGTATGGTTAATCAGTGTCTTTTGAATGTGTGTGTGTTGGTGTTTTTCAGCGAGTGACATTCTTGTTATAAAAGAGGCTGAAGCTTTCATGGATCCAGCAGCATTTTCTGCGG
>JAULKM010105524.1:0-24483 GCA_032355605.1 Rubia tinctorum | reverse complement strand
CCAGCCACCACCACCGTTACACCCACCACCTGTCACAGCCAACACCACCTCACGCCCCAGCCACCACCACCGTCACAGCCACCACCACAAGCCCTAGCCAATACCACTTGTCACAACCATCACCACCGCAAGTCACAACCACACACCCCTAGCCGCTACCACCCGTCACAGCAACCACCACCACACGCCCCCGCCACCACACGCCACAGTCAGACACCTCTGTACAAATCAGGTTTTTTCTATTTGCCCTCCACTTCACCAATCGATATCTCCTTTTGCCCTCCCTGCCACCAATCTAGTCCCTCAATGACCCCGCCGTCATGGAACCCTAGTCTCTTAATAGCCCTGTTGTTGCGTTGTCTCCGAACTCTCCATCGTCCGTCGAATAGATCCTTCGTCGAGAGCTTGTTATCCATCGATCGTCGAGAGCTCCTCGATAGAACTGTCGATGTTCCCTCAAGCTTTCCACCGCGTCGTCCTTCAAAAGTTGGTTATCGTTGCCTCTTTCGACCACCGCAACGCTACATCATCGCTACATGTGTCCTTCAAATAGTCGTTGGAGTCTATTAAGCCCGGCGCCGGTGTCCTAAACCCTAAAGACGGTGATGGAAACGGTGAAGAAAGAAGAGGAGCGAGAAAGTCAACGAAGGATTTTCTATTTTGTTTTTTTAAGGCAAGGGCAAAATCTGGCCAAATGTATGTTGACTAAAAATTCAACGAAATCAAAGGATATTTTGCCACTTTCTGAGATTGTAGGGTTATATTGTCACTTTCAGCCTAAAGCCAGGGTTATTTTAGCACTTAACTCTTATAATTTTAACTCTAAAAGTTATTGAAATGAGATTTTTCAGAATTTATCTAATAGTTAGTCAGTCTAACTGAAAACTTCTATTATTAAACTATAAATATTTTATATTTATTAAAAAAATTGAATAAAATAGCTCATCAATATTATAATGTTACTCATTTTTTACTCTAATTGTTTTGTCTGCCTCGAGTTATCATGATTAATCTCTCCAATCTTTTAAAATTGGTCTTCTTCTCTCTTGCGCAGGGCCATCTCCAAAAATTTGGAAACCATGTGCTAGGTAAAAAATGCCCTAAAAATTAAATATAATTATTTAAAATAAATATTATTGTTATTATTATTATTATTAAAATATGTATACAATTAATTATAAGTGATTATTTTACATGCTACCAATAAAAAAATTGAGGCCCCAAATTTTTGGATGGAGTCGGTAAATAAGTAATGTTCATTTTGTACGCAATATCCCAAAACGGTAAGAACGGTATGTCTAGTAATAAAATTAATATTATTTATATTTAAATTTAAATGAAAATGAAAATTTACATCCCACTTTTTGTGGGATTTTGAACCATACATAAGTATGCATAATTTTTACATGTTCCCCGGGTTTGATATAATTTGGCTGTAAAGTTTATCTTAATTACATTACATACACTACAAGAAACGTGACATTTTACATCGGTTCTACGGGACTTTTTATCTCGGTTTTTAGTCCCAAACAAATCGAAATAAATACTAGCGTAGTAAAAAGTACACTTTTACCTCGGTTCAGAACCGAGATAAAAATTACTTTTTACCTCGGTTTTGGACTGAAGTCGGCATGTCTTGTGACCGACATCGGTCATAGCAAGAAGGTAAACGATGGGAGACCATTACTGTAACTTCATTCAGGCCGACGTCGGTATGAATGAGAGCGACATCGCAGACACTTGTGACCGACATCGTGCGCTGTGTGGCAGTCATATTGTGTGCATGCTTACTAGGAACTACGACCAATACGACATCATTTTGAAAGGCCGGTGTCGCACACAATGTACCGAGCTGGTTCATGCGATGTCGGTAAAGTATCGTCACCATACCGGTGTGTGTGACATCGTTGTTTTATCGTGGAGACGTTGATTCTCATGCAATATTATAACATTTTATATTTGATGACACAAACAATCATTCGTTTCTAGCCGTTACATGTTATTTAATGTTTGATAACTCATGAAATGGTTAAACGTCATACAACAATCAATTGTTGCTCAATTAATGCAGAATGGACTTACATGATAAAACCCATACAACTATCACATATATTACAAATATATGTTACAAACTATTAAAATACATAAGGTTGATATGAAATTCAAATATTTTTGGTATTGAACCCCCATTGTCTATGTTGTACGACATTAACATTGTTAGGGTGAGTAGTGAGATGACAAGTCCATCCATCTACATGCTGAAAATTCATCGATAACTCTCTTTGTCCTATTACAACCAATCTACAAGGAATTTCTTTTTTGTTAGAAATGGGCAGTCCACAAATGAAATACAAACAATATAGTTATACGTAAATGACATTAATCTCAACCAAAAAATGTAACTCATCTGCTTGAGTGTGATATCGCATACATGGACATTAATGTCGGACATGCTAACGTGCAGACCAACGCCATACATTCATAGTTTTTTCAAGCATTTCCTTGAACGTGCGATGTCGATCATTGTTCGTTAACTTATCGCAAGGATCGATTAAATGAGTTTGACATCACACATTCAAAGTCTATTCTTACAAAAATGTAATTATTGCCCACAATCCTCTTTAATCTAAGCTTTTTTTTCTTCACAACTGTCAAACATGACATCATTTTTACAACACAAACAATATACACTATATAAGATGTAACACAATCATCATACTTCATGAATATATTCAAACTTTGTTCCATGAAAAAAAAACATATACAAAATCAATAATAAAATTACAAAATGAACATGAAATAGATGAAAACTACCTCAATTAATTTGTACCCGGAGATGCTCCATCCTCTAATACTTGTTGATGTTTGAGAGGAGAAATTTGATTGAACACTTGGATTGTTATAATGATGTGAATGGAAAGAATCTTGGGACACTACAAGAAACTGGACCTATTACTTCGCCCTTTTACGTCATTTTTTGCTTAGGTCAAATAACCAAGGTTAAAAAAAATTTACCTCGATTATTTATTTTTCAAAGAAAATAATATTTTTTACCTCGGTTAAAAAAATTGAGGTAAATAATAAGTTTTTTTACCTCAGTTATTTTATTAACCAAAATAAAAGATTGAAAAATGAAGTAAACACTGTTACCGAATTGCGTTCGATGTCGCATACATTTTTTTATGGTCGTCCGAAATTGCATTATATGTCATTCCCATCAACATGTTATGTGATTGACGACCGATGTCGCTGATATGTAAAAGGTAGGTTAAAGTAAAAAATGGACTTTGGAAAATGAAGAAATGTTATTTAAAATTTTAAGAAGGTTAGTTTTGTTACATTCCGATTGAATATGGTGGAATAAAATGGAAAACCACAACGGTCAATCATATAATGTTTAATTAAGGTGCTTAAATGATTAGAAACGTCATGAATATATCCTTACAAATAGTACATAAATTAGAATAAGAATTTTCTTATAGTTTCAACATAACAGAAATTACAATAAATTCAATCAGCTCGGATTATGATGACCTTGAAGACGATTGGTCCCCCTGCTTCTATCACTTCAAAGAACAAAGTGTCCCCGATGCGTAGGCTGTTTCCGAAAAGGAACTCCCCAAAACAATTTAGGGACAGACCCTTGGTCTTCCCACCCCCTTAGTAGTTCATACACGACTCTGTTCCATAGCACCTTGGCACAACCGGGTGTCTTCTCAGTCGGAAAGAGTGGAACCATCTCCCACGGGATGTACTAAATCAAAAATAATAATGATTAGAAATATGTATACATATATGCAATCAACAAAAGTTAATATTAAATAAAAATGTCTTACCAAAGTTGATTTTTTCCTAAAGTTCTAATGCTTCAGAGTGCAGTGGAATTGTGGGCTATCATCAGTCGTTGTATGATGTTCAAGGTTGAACACAAGAGACTTTGGATTGCCCCGTTGTGTGGAGAATTACATGAAAACAAAGAAATATTAATTGTGGTAAAGTGTGAAAATGTATTTGTATATATCTATTGAAAATGGTAAAAGACCTTGAAAATGGGCGGCTTGAGGATTTTTCTCCTGCCATTAGTCTTGGATCAGAAAAGAATATTTTAAGGGAAAAATGGACCTAGAAATGAATGGTGCGACGTTGGACTTACGTTGTAATACATGTAGGCCTTGATCAGTGGCTTGGTTGACGTGTATCCGCGATATCGCTACATTGTCGACTAAACCAAACAACAGACCAACGCAGAAAAGAGCTTGCATTTGCTAATTTACAGTAAACTGACATGCCCATATGCAACATCGCTAATAAATCAGTAACACCGATGGTCAAACCGAAAGAAGTGCGATGTCTCGTGCATATTCCTTTACATATGAATGTACGACGTCGCACAAAGTTTGAAATGACTGACATATGACTGACAGGTTGTCAACCTCGCATACATTTGAGGTAGCTACGGTAAAAAACACAAGAACCTGGAAAAAGTGATGCTTTAACAGCGGACAATTACTGGAGAACGTCCAAAACCATACCAAAATATAGTACCAAGGTATAAATTTAGGGAAACTTCACAATCTAACAAATTTGAGTAAGAACTAGAAAACACAAATACACAACACATTCACGGACTATAGATCAAACAAAGTAAAAATCTTGAAATGTAGGTATTAGGAGAGTAGAAAAACCATACATTTTAGAAGAGTGAAGAGAATAAATGGTGGGAGACTGTTGGAATTTACGGGGAACCTGTTAACAGAAGCTTGAACTGATTGTGAGGGGCCCCCTATTTATAGCGGTTTTAGTGCGACGTCATTTTGGAACCTTGTGATGTTCGCTTCGCATAGATCGAAGTTGCACCTATATCGGTCAAGGTGAGATAGAATCAACCCATAACTGATGTCGCACAATCATTTGGGCCTAAGAATTTTAGCCCACAAGCTAGTTGGTCAACAGTTTGAATTTATTATAAAAACATTGGTCGCAGAAAATATTTTACAGTTTCAGTATGATAACAAATTATTTATTACACACAAGTCTTGGTCATATTCAGAGTAACCTTGAACTCCCTCTCCCTTCTGCTGGTGACTGGAACCGAGCTAGTCCCCTATATCTGTCCCTAACTACTTTTGGTTACAGTTGGAAATATTAGTCGACATTTTTATGCTCCTGTTGTTTGTGACTCATTAAATCCGTATCAGATGCTCCTGTATTTCAATATAAACTAATGTTGTTCAATGTATACTGATGTTGTTTTGTGTTTGTTGAACGCTGCGTGTATGCAGGTATCAATTATTCCAGAGATGAGATCAGAGAAAGTAAATAGAAAGATTATGAAATAATTGCAAAATAATTACAGTGCCTCGTATTTTGGTAATAGTATGATGGCTTATGATGGGGTGGAGAGTGCCTACAATGTAAGGGGCCCGCCTTTCAATTGCAAGGAGTTTGTCATAAAGCTTCCCGATCTGAGGTGTGTGTTCATGGGCTTTTAGAATGTATGTGGGGTTGGTGTTTAATTTTTATTTTATTATTGAAATGGTCCAACAACATTATTATTGTTTCATGTTACTTTGAATTATTTATTATTCATCATTCAGGAGGGAGAGGAAGTTCAAGGTCACTCTGAATTATTCATTATTCATTGGTCACATGCTGGGTTACATATCAAGGATTCAATAACATTGAAATAATATTCAAGTAATAGATTATATATTGAAGATTAAATACAGATAAATAAACGTTGTTCCAAATTCGAATAAATATGTTTCATACAAATGTTCAAAAGTCAGTGAAATCTGTAGTGAAAAATGATAACATTAAAAATATGGGCCCACAACCATTTATATAGAAGCTCGAAGTAGAGCGTGTCCCTAATCTCAAGTTCCTATTCATCAAGAAACTTGCTAAACCTCTTCGGGGTCATGGTCTTAAGCCTCCAGTTCCCTGAATAGTGCATGTCATACTCCCTTCCGTTGCACCGCAACACAACAGGAAACTTGTACGGCAGTAAGAGGTCACTAATCTAGTATGAGATGTATTGAATTATAAACACAACACCACATTTAGTACATATAAAAGTAATCAGTAGAAAAAGTTAATTGAAAATAAAATACACATGTAAATAGAGAGGACTTACCAAAATCGGAATTGAACCGAAGTTCGTCTGGGTAAGAGTGCGGACAAAGAGTGGAATGACATCCCCAAATGTAGTCCCCAAATGACGGTCCTCATCCGAATCGCTACGGATCTGCATTGGTTAATGAAATTCTTAAAAATGAAATTAGAAAATTAGTAATCAAATAAAAGGAATTTAAATCTTAAAAAATTGCTCACCTCAATCGGGGTACGACAACTCGAATCAGAAAGTAAATATTAGCCATGATTCCCAAAATTCATACTTTCACGGATGATTAATATTGTGATAGAAAGAAAATGATTTGATAAAAATTGGTTCAATTAATATTTTTAGGCGGCCGACCGTCGCACTTACATGTCGGTCCAAAATATGACTTGGCTGACATGTATGAGCAATGTGCTAACACGTTGCTTCAAACTAATGGGGAGGTTGATATGTCTAAGCAACGTCGCGAACCATTCGGTAAAACCAATTGGTTAACCGAGAATGGTGCAGCGTCTCATTCAAGTATTGTTAGCATGAATTATGAATGAGCGACGTCTCTAGACGACCGCTCTAAACGAAGGAGGATAGAAGGAGTAGTGATGTTGCATTTTAACCTAGCAGACACATTCTCAACAACAGAAAATCAGAGTAAACAAAGTTTCTAAATAATAGAAACATGGTTGGTTGATTAGTGAGAACATAAAACCAAATTTCCTACAACCTAGAACCCTAATCCATGGGAATTTCAAAACAAAAAACAAACAATACATTGATACACCATATACATATCAAATTTAAGGAAAAAAAATACAAAAATGAAAGTAATCTAGGGAAGCTAGAAACCATACCTTTGAGAAAATGGGTTGAGGTACTGTTGAAATTCGAGGGAAAATTGAATGTTTGAAGTTATGTATGAGGTGGGCTCCATATATATATATATATATTCTTTACAAATTGTCATGAATTCCACCTCGGTCGGTACAATGTCACGTATAAGTCGACCTTACCAACACTAGACCGACGCATGAGCGACATCGGTTAATCGGAATGTGGGTCTCACCAATCCAGCCGACTACAAAGAAATGGGCTTTTGTTTGACCACAACAAATTTAATTGACCCTTGTAAATTCCTCCTAGGTACGTGTGACATCTCAGATTAATCGACCATGGAAACATGTTACCGACGTATGAGAGAAGTCTGCTTACCTGAGAGTGGGTCTCACTATTTCAGCCCATTAGCTTAGCTACTGGGCCTCGTTTGACCAAAATCAACGTAATTGACCTTCATAATGGTTAGTAGTTTGTTAGGAGCTAGTAATTGAAATTTATAAATGTCCATGAACTTTATTAACGTCCGGTTCGATCGGAATCGATTTTAGCACAGCCGGTGAACTTTACAGCTTTTAAGCTTAGGTCTCTCCGAGAAGGTGGGAGAGTACGAAATGCAAAATTGGAGATACACAAGTATCTAAATCACACTGTCACAATCATGTTTTTCCAATAAGGCATCAAGGAACCATGGTATTTGTCCCTCATTTTATGAGTATTCCATTAATACCCTTACGATGAACATTATTAATTAGAACGATAAATTCCACCTCATAGAATAACACGAATTACAAATTCTTGCTTTTTTATGAATTAAAAAGATAATGAAATTCTGTTCATCAATTATTTTTAAAGTGCTAGTATGTGTTATAAAGTAATTTGTAGATGATATTCGGAAGATGTTGTGGAAGTCTTAGTGGGATTATGCCAATTTATTTATCACTTTCGGGGATTATAAGTTCGACAAGGGATGATAAAGGTCCCTTCTAGGACGATTGGAATCAATTTTGGGATTGCCGGTGTACTTTTGAAATTTCGCACTTAGGTCCCCCCAACAAAGTGAAAAAATGGAGATACACTTATCTGATTAAACAAGTCACAACCACGATGTTCCGATTTAGTTATGCACAGATGGACCGGGTAATCATCTGTCATATTTTTTAGTATTCCATTAATACCCTTACGATAAGCTTTATGAGAACGATAATTTCCACCACATAGAATCACATGAAATTTCATATTCTTCATTTTTTATGAAATAAAAAAATAACAGAATGTCGTCCATCAATTTTTTAAAGCGCTAGTACATGGTTTAGAGTAAATTGTAGATGATTACTTATAAGTATACAAGGGGTCATTCGGAAGATCTTATCGAAGTAAATGTGGAATGAGACCAATTTTTTTATTACCACGGTCAGTATAAGTTCGACTATGGATGTCAAAGTTTCTTTTTAAGACAATCGTAATCGGGTTTGGGACAATTGGTGAACTTTTTAATTTTTGTAATTAGCCCCCCCCCCCAAGAAAGTGGGAGAAGGTGAGATGTAAAACTAGAGATAACATTTTGTTATTCACATTTTCAGAATAATTTTGTTCAAATTTGTGCATAAATGGGTCTTCGGAAGGGGACACAATCTTAACGAGGAGTATTTACGATACTTTTCAAAAATTAGAACGTTACCCTTATGTGCGATGTCGTAAATATGTTTCATCAAACGAACCCAAAAGTTCCCTTTTTACGATGTCGTTTGAATTGATTTTTCGGCGTGAACCAAAATTTTGAGCCAAAATTTTGAACAAAAATCCCCCCATCCCCTTTTCATGTCAATAACAATCAGCAACAATAGCCATTTCCCATCACCAACACTCTTCCTCCAAACCCAACTCCACACCATCCTCTCCATTCACACCAATACAACCATTAAAGAATTCAATCAAATTGCTTCTCTCAAAAATCAACAAGCATTCCAGGATAGAGCATTCTCAGATTCAAATTAATTAAGGTAGTTTACACCCATTCCATGTTCATTTCCCATCTTTATTACCATATACCTTATATATGTTTTTTTCCTCATTGATCAATTATTGAATATTTTTGTTAAGTATGATGATTGTGTTACATGTTATATAGTGTATATTGTTCGTGTTTCCAAGATAATACACTGTTTATAAGGTGTGAGAAAAAAAAGGCTTAGATTAGGGCTGATTGTGAACATTAATTTCATCTTCGTATGAACACAGGTTGGATGTGTGACATCACTCACAGATAATCATCCTATACAATATAGGCCCGAACGCTAACCAGCGTCGCATAGGCTATGAAATGATTGAAGCATCTATGAATATCTGACGTTGCTTCTTTATTGAACTTTGCAATTTCGATCTCTCCTGCATGCGACATCGCTTATACGCAGATCATGTATATATTTCATGTTGACAATAATGTCATCTATGTATGACTATATTATGCATACATCATTTGGGGACTTCCTAATTCTAATATAAACTTTGTTTCATTCGTATTAGTTGTAATAGGACAAAGAGAGTTATCGAAGAACTTTCAGCGTGCAACATAGACAATGGAGTTTCAATACAATCAATGTTTCAATTCCATATCAACCTCATGTATTTTAATATTTTCTAACATGTATTTGTAATATATGTTCTTGTTTTGTTGGTTCCTTGCATTCTCATTCTTTGTGACATTAATCGAACAACAATTGATTGTTGTATGATGTTTAACCATTTCACAAGTTATGGAACATTAAATAACATGTAACGACTATCGACGAACGATTGTTTGTGTAATAAAATATTAAATTTTATAATATTGTATGAGAACCGATGTCTCCACGACTAATCCGCCACGTTGCACAAACCGGTGAAGTAACGACACCTTATGGACGTCCCATAAACCGACGGTTTTTTTTACAACGTCGGGCATACAAAATGATGTCATATTTGTTAGTCTTCCATGCCAGCAGGCCGCGACGAGGGTTCCATGGAGCATACGATGTCGCTTACCATTGTCTGTGATGCCGCCGTCATTCATCCACGACGTCGACATTGGCGATGTCGCAGTAATTCCAGTCCCCTCATCTGCCCTTTTGCTTTCAATGACATTGCTTCATTTGCATGCTAGTGTCGTTCTAAATGATATCGCAATAATGGTTTCCAATTGTAGGCCTTCTTGTTAAGACCGACATCAGTCACAAAACCTGCCGACTTGGGTCCAAAACCGAGGTAAAAAATATTTTTATACCTTGGTTCTAAACGAGGTAAAAAAATATAATTTTTACTACAACACTATTTACCTCATTTTTTGGGACAAAAATCTGAGGTAAATGTTTTTGTAGAACCGGGGTAATAGGTGTTGTTTATTGTAGTGGGAGTTGGGTTTTGAGGAAATGTTTTTAGATGTGAAATGGGGTATAGTTAGTGATCAAAATTCATATGAAATTGGGTTAGGGGGAAATTTAGCTCAAATCTTTTGTTCTTGCTAGAATTTTCAAAGTAACCGATGTCGGTAGCCAGTCGGTTGTAGTTTCGTTCCAAGCAAGGTTCTTACGACGTCACATAAATGAGTCATAATGTAATTTCCATAAAGTGTCGTCAAATACTCCCTGTGAAGATTTTTAGCCCTTTCATTGACCCGTTAATGCCCTAATCGGAACATGGTCATGACAATATGAATTAAATAAGGGTATCTCAAATTTAGCTTTTGACTTCTCTCACTTTCTTAGAGGGACCTAAGTGCAAAAAGTGCCAAAATGGATTACGATCATCCCGGGAAGGAAAATTTTCATTCCTAGTGGAACTTATAATCCCCGAGAGTGATAAAGAAACTGACATGATCCCATGGAGACTTTCACAAGTTCTTCCGATTAACCTTTGTATACTTATAAGTTACTATCTACAATTTACTTAACACCACGTAGTAGCGCTTTTAAAAAATTGATGGACGGAATTTAATTTTTTTTATTTCATAAAAAACCAACAATATGTAATTTCATGTGATTCTTTGTGGTGGAAATTATCATTCTCATAACGCTCATCGTAAGGGTATTAATGGAATACTAATAAAAATGATCCCACGCTACCTCGATTCGTGTCCCTTTTAGACATACACGTAATCTCCATATCAAACATTTGTACTTTTGTTCGAGTGCAGTGTTTTGAAGCATAGGGAACGTTGAAGGAAGTTTGGCCCATAGTGTAATTTTCAAAAAGTGTCGTCAAATACTCCCTGTGAAGATTTTGGGCCATTCCATTGACCCGATGATTCTTAAATCGGAATAACATGGTCGTGAAAATGTGAATTACATAAGGGTATCTCCAATTTTGCATTCCAACTTCTCCCACTTTCTTGGAGGAACCTAAGTACAAAAAGAAAAAAGTTCACCGGTTGCACCAAAATCGATTCCAATTGAACCAGCCGTTAATATAGTTCATAGAAGTTCTTAAATTTCAATTTGTAGTTTCTAATATCCAATTAACTGTTATGAAAGTAAATTATATTTGTTTTGGTCAAACGTTGGCTTATTTGTTATGCTAGTAGGATGAAATTGTTTGGCCAACATTCAGGTAAGCCGACGTCTGTCATAGTGTGGTCAGTTATTGGCAAGATCAATTGACGTGTGACGTCGCACATATCCAGGTAGAATTCACAAGGGTTCAAAATGACGTTCCAAAATGTCTATATTTGAGGTTGATGAGACATCAAATGCATGCATTTTATGAAGCATTTAACATCTCTTTTGTTATCTTTTTGTTAGAAGATTTCTAGATTTAGGTACTTTTACATCATAAGGGGTTTAGATAAACATTTTAGTTTTCATATCTAAATCATTCATATTGTAACCTATTATGAGTCTAATGGATTTTTGGTCTTTACAAGCATCTAGATTCCTTTTTGTGAGCTTAATTTGTAGATTGCTCGTAAGCACTTCAGAGTAGTTTGTTGAAGGCCATGCGTAAGGATTGTAGAAGATTGAAGGTCATGAGTAAAAATGTAGTAGAAGATAGAATGGTCGAACTTGGGACCTCCAAACCCTAGTTTTGTTTCATTTCTCTTTCAATTTCTTCTATGTTTCTTTGTAGATTTATGTTCTATGTTATGGGTTTTCATAATCTAGGCTAAATATACTCTTCGGAGCAATTGGCAAGTATTTCTAGTATGAATTTGTGAGATTTGGTTTGTCCTTTTTTGTGCTTTGATTATCAAGTATGTTTTGGGCTTTGTTGTGTGATTAATGCATGATTTAGACTTATATGATCAACTAGTTGATGATTGTGAATTGATTGTTTGCTAGATTTTTGGTTAAAATCGTAAGACTTTGTCATTTTGTCAATGTGATTATTATTGATTGACGTTAGGTTGAAATTGGGGGTGAAAACTAATTATAATTGTTGATGCAATTCCTTAGGTTTAGGATGAGTTTGAATGGGTTTGCCTAATTATCAATGTGGCTCACTAATACCGTCTAGCATGAAGGCAAATCCTCGTAGTCGTTATTAGTAGTTGTACTTGTGCTATCTTTATGTTTCTCGCTTGTAGGACATTGTGGTTTTTTTGTCTCTGTGTTTTTTTGTATTCTCATGGAAGTCTATGAAATTGATCTTCTAGAGTGACCCCAGGGTAAGGGTTATTGTGTGGTGCTGATGACCCATTCTAACTATAACCGAGGAGAGGTGAGAAATGTCTTCACTCAAAAGTTGTTATCAGGTCCTCCACAATATGTGGTTAATGAATAAAATTAGGACAATTAGTCGATGATCAAAGAATAACTATAAATGTAAAACAATTGAGCACAAGACTCGTTATCATATTAGTTACATCTTTCATGCTAGTTGTGTTCGTATATATATCATTTATTTAAATTGTTTTTTTAACCTAGTGCTTAAAGTAATCATAGTGTTTTCTAAACTGAAAACCTCCACTTTGTTACCACAAACTTAATTTGACATCTTTGTGTGCTTTAACTACGTTAAAGACTTGATGACACTTTCTTTCCCTCGTGGATGACCCCGACTTACCACTAGCTACTTTCTATTAGTTATTCGCAATTATGGCCTATAAATACTATTTTGAGATGCACGAAGATGGCCTTCCACATTTTGGCGCCGCTTCCGGGGAAAAGGCATTTCTATTAAGTGTTATTGTAGTTGTTTATGTTTTGTATTTTTTTGTGTTCACGTTTGTTTGTAGTTTGTGCTTGTTTGGCGTTTGTTGTTTTTTAGAAGGACATATTGCCTTTGTTCTTGGTTTATGGTAACTACTCATTCCAAGAACCGAGAACCTTGGCACTATGATCCCGATTCTTTGTGCTTCTTTGTTTTTATTTGTCTTTGTTCGAAGTATATATTGCTTGAGTTCTTGGTGTACTTCTACTGAGAATTCTTGCACTACTATTCCGAATTTTTGCATTTTTTAAATGGAATATCTCACCTTGAGAGAACTCATGATGAATAGAGAGGCTCAACAAGTAAGTTTTTGTTGGATTTGTCATTCCGACCATCCTACCGAGTCTTGCTATTGATTGAGAGAGGAGCACTATGAGGAGAATAGAACCCTTTGTTTTCGAAACCAAAGGTATCATGAGGAGTTCTATGAAAAGCCTGGAGTTGTTGGTTTCCAAGGTCAAGGAGCTCAAGAATGGTATCCATACTATGATTCTTACAATCCGGAGTGGAGTGATAATCTGAATTCGTAGTATAGGAATGCACCGAAAAACCAACACTGTGAGTAATATGATTGGCCTTCATCACCTTATGCCATGCCCCAAAACCATGCTCAAGGAGGAGGTTTAAGCTAGAATGAGGAACTCATACAAGCAATATATTGAATATCGTCCAAGATTTGGAGGCTCGCACTTCCTCAAGATTAAAAAACTTGGATACCCAAATTAGCCAACTTGCATTATCCGTGAGCCGTTTAGAAGCTAGAAATTCCGGTAAGCTTCCATCACAATTAGAAGTGAGCCTGGAGCCAAGGGCAAATCCTTCTACCTTGATGGCCAAGGTGGTGAAGGATGTTGAAGATGAGGTCCAAGGGGATGAGGAGTTGGTTGTTGAAGACAAAGAAGTTGAGGAATGGGTGATTGATTTTATATTCATTATGTTTTCCATCATCACCCCCACCTCTACCAATTAAACCAACTCCACAATTTTTAGAATTCTTGAAGGAGACAATAGGGGAGCGAAATGATTATGCCAAGGTCTTAAACTATC
Organism: Rubia tinctorum; assembly: GCA_032355605.1. Lineage (NCBI taxonomy): Eukaryota > Viridiplantae > Streptophyta > Magnoliopsida > Gentianales > Rubiaceae > Rubia > Rubia tinctorum. The sequence goes on along the minus strand of JAULKM010105524.1, from coordinate 10,304 downwards.
CATCTCCTTCAAGATAAACTCAACCTCCACAAAATTCTTTCTTTGAAGGATTTCTACCCCACCTATCTACTTTTGGAAGCTCATGGTAGAGGGATTCAAATATTAACCATGTGGATAACATTAGGGTCATGCCGACGACCTTAAATATATGGTGTTTCTCGGGAGGCAACCCAAGTTTTAAATTGTTTTATTAGATTTTTTTTGAAAAAGATTTTTAAAAATCCTCTCACTCCTGTCCTCATACTCTCACCCTAAAATCCCAAAAACACCACCACAATGTACCACCACAAACCACCACCAAAACCACCATCTAAGAGTACTACTAGTTGGCTTTTATGAGTGTTAATCAAAACTTGCATAGTTGTGGATTTGTTGTGTTTGGGTTGAAATTATATATTGGCGGAGTTCGAGAACATAGAGGAGAGAACATTCATTGAGAAGTGAGCATTGCTACCACTGGGAAAGACCTTTCAGGTCCTAGTTGTGATTTTTTTCTTTCTTCATTACATATTTATCTTGTCCTTTTTTTCACATTGAAGACAATTTGTGTTTCAAGTGCGGGGAAGAAAAATACATATTATTGTAATGTATTGTAGTATACAAATGCTCTTCTTTGTTTTTTTAAAAAAATCCTGCTAAGTTAAAAGCATGAGAGGGAAACTAAGGCAAAATTGGGTGGCCCGGATAGGTCAAAAACCCTAAAGAGCAACCTATGCAAAAATGAGAGGCCAAATGGTGTGGAAAATGGTGAGGGTGAGCATTGAAAAAAAAAGTGTGAAGTTAGGATGAAACCCCGAAGGGATCCTAGGCAAAATAAAAGAAATTAGAGGAATTGAAATATTCTATGCTTCTCTTAGTTTGTCTATTTGGTTGTTACTTTGGTAGAGTAAGCTAGTTTTACACTTGAGTTTTGTACCTTTCCTTTGATTACTATGACTGTTGTTTAGATTATCTTAGTCTTTGGGATGTGAGTATGTGATAGATTCTTATGTCTTGGGGGATAGGGTAGTCTAGGAATAAAATGTTGGGTATTTTGGAAAAACCTTTGCATGGTAGTTTACGCTTGGGTCTTTTCTTGTTCTTGTTTACTTGGGGATGAACAAAGGTTTAAGTGCGTGGGATTTGATGAGACATCAAATATATTTATTTTACAAAGCATTTAACATCTCTTTTGTTATATTTTTGTTAGAAGATTGCTAGATTTAGGTAGGTTTACATCATAAGGGGTTTAGATAATCGTTTTCCGTTTTCATAAATAAATCCTTCATTTTGTAATCCATTTTGAGTCTAATGGATTTTTGGTCATTACAATCATCTAGATTCTTTTTTGTGAGATTAATTTGTAGATTTCTCGTAAGTACTTCGGAGTAGTATATTAAAGGTCATTCGCAAGGATGGTAGAAAATTGAACGCCACGAGTCAAAATATGCTAGAATATTGAAAGGTCGAAGAAGGAAGACGATGAAGTGGATGAAATCTGTCCCAAAAGTTTGGACCAAGTTCTTAAAATGATCCGAGAAGAATGAGTCTCCAATATTGGTACCATCAGAATTTTCTTTTCGAGCACTATAAAATCGACTATAAGAACTCACAAATCGAATCAGAGTCTCACATGTAACAGTGAATAAAAGATGAAGAAAAGAACAACAGACCGGGCGCATGGCCCATGCACCTAAGTGCACCAGCGCACCAAAAACAAAGGGGCAAAATATCCCTTGGAAGCAAAAAGCGTGGAGTGCGCGCGCCCGCGCACGTATGCTATAGTTTTTGACTTTTCTAAACCAAATTAGACTATAAATAGTTCCCTCTTCTTCCCATATCACGTGATCCCGACTTGGGACCTCCAAACCCAAGTTTTTTCATTTCTCTTTCAGTTTCTTAGATGTTTCTTTGTAGATTTATGTTCTGTGCTATGGGTTTTCATAATCTAGGCTAAGTATATTCTCAGTAGCAATTGGTAAGCATTTCTAGTTTGAATTTGTTAGATTTGGTTTATCCTATTTTATGCTTTGATTATCCAGTATATTTTGTGCTTTGTTGTATGATTAATTCATAATTTAGACTAGGATGATCAACTAGTTGATGATTGTGAATTGATTATTTGTTAGGTTTTTGGTCAAACCCGGAAGACTTTGTCGTTTTGTCATTGAGATTATTGTTGATTGACGTTAGGTTGTATTTATGGGTGAAATCAAATTATAAATGTTGATTGATGAAATTTCTTTGGTTTAGGATAAATTTGAATGGTTTTTCCTAATTATCGATGTGGTTCACTAATAACGTCAGGCAGAAAGACTAATCCTCGTAGTCGTTATTAGTAGATATACATGTGCTATCTATATGTTTCTCGCTTGTAGGATATTGTAGTAGTTGTGTTTGGTCTCCATGTGCATTGCTATTCTCAGAGAAGTCTATGACGCCGATAATCTAGAGTTACTTGAGGGTAAGGGTTATTGCGTGGTGCCAATTTTCCATTCTAACAATAACTGAGGAGGCGTGAGAATGTCTTCTCTCGAAAGGTGTTGAAAACTAATACAAAATATGCAGTTAATGTATAAAAATAGGAAAATTAGTTGATGATGAAAGGATAACTAGAAATGCAAACTAATTTCGCACAAGACGCGTTATCATATTAGTTACATCTTTCATGCTAGTTGTGTTCGTATTTACATCGTTTGTTCTAATTATTTGTTAATCTAGTTCTTAAAGTAGTTGCAGCCCCACTTTGTTACCACACACTTCGAGCGACATTTTTGTGTGCTTTTAACTATGTTAAACACTTGATAAAAATCATTTTCCTCTTGGACGACCCTGACTTGCAACTAGCTATTTTCAAGTAGTTAGCCACAATTAGGGGTTATACATACTACTCCCTTTATCCCACTCTAAATTGCTTATTTACTTTTTCACGGTTTTCAATGAGCATGTTTGACCGTAAATATCTCTAGTAATTTATAATAATACCCTATAAAAATTAATATTTAGAAAATAAATGTTAAGACAAATCTAACAATATTTCACATGATATATTTATTATTTATATGTTAATTTATGTTTATGGTCAAAGTTTAAAAAATTTGACTCTCAAAAAGTAAATAAGCAATTTAGAATGAGATGGAGGGAGTATCTTTGAGAGGCACGACGATGGCCTCCCAGGGGTCCTCTGAAGAGTCAGTTCAAACATTTACTTTCAAGTTTTTTCTTGAATTTCAACAGTCCCTTGCCCTCTCCTCTCTTCTCAAAGGTGTGGTTTTTCAATTATTCTAAATACTTCATTTTCTGTAATTTTTTCCTTGAAATTGTTATATCTACGTGTGTTTGCTGGTATGTTTTTTGTTTTATAGTTATTATGGATTAGTTAGTGGGTGAACTTTACTTATATTTCAACATAGGTACTACATTCTGGTATATTTTGGATGCTTTTGTGTCATTTTCTGTTTTCAGAGGATGATTTTTTTTCTCTTCTGATTTTCGTGAATTTGGCCATAGCTGATAGGGTTAAATGTGATGTCAATAGCCTATCAATTGACCTTCGGTCAAGGTGACGGCAGTGCAACATCGTATATTGATATTTTTTGGTGATATATTTTTATGAATGAGACGTTCTTTGTTGGTTTAACCAACGTCGCCTACATGCATTTAAACTTGATTTAAAATTGTAAATATAAACTCATTCATCTGTCGATGACCATGTTCGGTCTGGTCGACTGATGAGCGACGTCGCGGTTACATGTCGATCATGCCACTATTTTGGACAGATATGTATGTGTGGCACCGACATTGTATTCTTCAATTTGCAAGGCTTTTATTCCCTAATCATTGTACGACGACATTGATATTTCATCCAAGTGATATGAATTTTAAGAATCATTTCTAACAACGAAGGTTCCACACGTAGTTTCCCAATAGAGGTGAGCGATTTGTTTTTTTGTTTTAGGTTACTTATAATCTTATTTAATTAGTCATAATATCATGACCAATGTAGATCTTGAGCGATTTGGAGGAGGAGTTCTCACAGTATTACTTCGGCGATACTACTCCACATTTCAGCTGCACCTTGAGCCAAGAGAACTTTGGTCAATTTTGAATATTGGTAAGTCCTACTTGTTACACATGTACTTTAATTTTCATTTAACATTTTATTTAGATTACTTTCATATATACTAACTTTATTTTTCTATACATCCCAAGGCACATCGTTCCACTCCTACCAAAAAGTCAAGACACCTGTTGTGTTGAGGTGATATCGAAGAGGGTGGCACATGACCTACTCAGGTAACATGATGACCAAGTTCCTGTCCCCAGAGGGTTTTAGTTAGTTTCTTGATGCCCATGAACTGTGTATTGGGGACACAATCTTTTTCGAGATGATAGATGGTTTTGGGCCTATAGTGTTAAGTTCATCATTATTGGGTTATCAGTTTAATTTTACTACTTCATCAATTGAGGGGAACAAAAATAAATTTATTTGAATTTAGAAGATTTTTTTAATTAAGAATATTTGTTTAATATTATTTTATTGTTTGGGCCATAGTGTAATTTCTGAAAAGTGTAGCCAAATACTCCATGTGAAGATTTTGGGCCCCTTCTATTGACCAGTTGATGCCCAAATCGGAACAACATGGTTGTGACAATGTGAATTACATAAGGGTATCTCTAATTTTGCATTCCGACTTCTCTTGCTTTCTTGGAGGGACCTAAGTGCAAAAGGTAAAAAGGTGATCGGTTCTTCCAAAATCAATTCTGATCGAACGGGACGTTAATAAGGTTCATGAATATTTTGAAATATCAATTTATAGTTTGTAATATATTATTAATTGTTATAAAAGTGACTTTTATTCGTTTTGGTCAAACGCGAGATTATTTGTTATGCTAGTGGGCTGAAATTATTAGACCCACATTCAGGTAAGCTGACGTCGGTTATAGTTCGGTCAGTTGTTGATAAGGCCGACTGACATGCAATGTCGCACATGTTGAGGCAGAATTCACAAGGGTTCAAAACGACGTTGTTGCAAAACGTCTATATATATGGAGTCCCCCTCAAATCAGTTCGAACATTTACTTTGAACTTTCCCTCAAATTCTGAAAGTTCCCCACAACCTCATCTTTCTCTTTTCAAATGTACAGTTTTCCAACTCTTCCAATTGCTTCATTTTTTGTAATTTTTCCTTAAAATTGTTCTATCAATGGTGTGTGAATGTGTTGCTTGGTATGTTTTGGTTTCCCAGCTATTATGGATTAGTTATAGTGTGAAGTTTCCTTATATCTCAACCTAAGTATTGTGTTTTGGGATGTTTTTGGAAAATTTTGTATCATTAACTGTTTTCCAATCATATTTTTTCTAGTTTTCTACAATATTGGTCGTAGCAATTTGGGTTAAATGCGACGTCGGTAGCATAACGGTTGACCTTCTGTCATGGTGATTGTAGTGCGACGTTATACATTCATATTTTTGGTGGTATTTGTTTTACGTTGTACATTCATAAGACGTCACACCTTTGTTGGTTTAACCATCGATTTAACCGATCGGTTATCGACATTTCCTACATGTGTTTAAGCTTGCTTTAAAATTGTTAATGCGAACTCGTTCGTCTGTCGGCCACCATGTTCGGTTTGGTCGACTGATGAGCGATGTCGTGGGTACATTTGAGCCATTGGATTGACATGTACGTGCGCTGCATGGCCGATATCGCACTATTCAAGTTTCAATGCTTTTATGACTTAATCATTTTCTTATATTATTCAGGAGTAAAGGCTGCCAAAAGATCCTCCAGTAGGCTTTTTTCCCGGTCAACGACTAATTTTACATATATATTACTTATATGTATATATATTCACAGTTGATAACAATTAATAATTATTTTTTATACAGTTCTTCGTACAACGGAGCACCCAAGAACGTATACTGTTTGAGCTTGAACACCATGCGATGGCTGTATATAGTCCCCGATTAAGCTGCACTCTGAGCATGCAAAACTTATGCACTAATCCTACTTTGGTAAGACCTAGCTAGCTAATTATGTGCATGTAATTATTAAATATTAAATTAATATTATTTTTTGTTGTATATTAAATTTTATTTTTGTTCATGATTCATTACATCCCAAGGGACATTGTACCACACATACCAAATAACAAGACCGAAATTGTGTTGAGGTGCTATGGGAGAGAGTGGCGCATGAACTACTCAGGGAATAGGAAGATGAAGGCCTTGTCCCCAAAATATTTTACTGAGTTCCTTGGGGACGACCGCCTACGCATTGGGGACACCTTGTTCTTCGAGATCATAGAAGGTGGGGCGCCGATTGTCTTCAAGGTCATGATAATTCGAGCTGATTGAGTTTATTGTAATTTTGGTTTTGTTGGAACAAAAGCAATTCTTATTCGAATTTATGTACTAATTGTAAGGATATTTTTATGACTACAAATTTTCTAATAATTTAAGTACCTTATTTGAACAACAAATACTGTATGTGCGATTTAATTTGTGCATGATTTTAAAAACCATTTTCAACAGTACCATTCAACGTCATTTTCTACAATGGTTTTAAAAACCATTGAAAAATACTTTTGCAGATCAAAGTAAATCATTTTCAAACAAGTTTAACCTCTAAAAGTTCTAGAATGTAACATACCGGCAAAGTCGGTCGTCCATCACATTACATGTCGGTAAAAATGACATATAAGGCAAAGTTGGTTGTTCTCATAAAATAATATATGCGACATTGCACACTATTCGGTAAGAATATTTACTTCGCTTTTCAAAACTTTTATTTTGATTAAAAATCAATCGAGGTAAAAAACCTATTATTTACCTCGTTTATTTTATGACCGGGGTAAATAATATCTTTTACTTAAAAAATCGAGGTAAAAGAACTTTTTACTTCCGTTATTTAACATAAGGCAAAAAACCGAGGCAATGGGTGTTGTTTCTTATAGTGATAGTAAAGGTTAAAAATATATTTTAGGGCCCAAATTAGGAGAAGGTACATTGGGATACAATATTTATTATACACTAGTAATAAGTTTGTTAACTAACTAATAATTTATATATTTGAAAATTAAAGATAAATACTAGTTCATTATCCATAATTTTAGTGATTGTCAGTCACGGTAATTCTTAATAATAGGTACATGTGAAAGATACACATGTAAACTATTATAAATAAATACATTACCATTATCCTGTAAACTAGTTATACAATTATTTAGATTAAAATTTATTTTAAAAATATTTACATAGTAAAAGTAAAAAAAAATTGTGTTCCCTGTTCGGTTGTCAACTTTGCTCATGTTAATAGATGGGTCAACTTTTGTGTTTACTGTTTTAATAATGATTCCTTCTTTTTTAGTAAAATTTAAATTATTTTTGTTCAGTTAATTTGCCTTTTAATCTTTCAAAACAATCTCCTTCACTCATTTTACTTTTAATAAAAAAAAGAAAGTCTAAGGAAAGATGGCATTCCCATAAGTTTATGAACAATTCACATTGATTTTTACCTAAAAGTTGTAATTTATTTAGTAGAATTTAGATATTGTATTTTAAAAGTTAAAACAAGTAATAATATGTAATTGAATGTGAAAATATAAAAATATTAAAAATATTTTCAAAAATTTAAAATTTACTATATAATTTAATAAATGTAATATAAGGTAAAAAAATAAGTGGGTTGTCCAAAAGTTTATGTACATGCGCCTATTAAATGAACCACTTATAAAAAAAACATGTCAATTATTTGTAAATGAATGTTTAAAAAAAAATCAGAGAAGGAACTACTCCCTCCGTTTTTCTATGTTTGACACCATAAGTTTAGGTGTTGTTTTTTTTGCAAGTTGAAATGTGTGGATAAAATTGAATGAGGAGAGTAAAAAGTTTAATGAGTGGTTGAGAATGTTGTATTTTTTGCCATAAAAGAAAAGGTGACAATCTTAGAAAAACATACTAAAATGGTAAGTGTGTCAAACATAGAAAAATAGAGGGAGTATGTTTTATCCTCGCAAGCACATTATGATTGAAAATGATTCTTGCTCCACTCATAGAGTCAATATCTTCTTATCTTAGATAATGCATAGTTTTGAGTCAGAATCCAGGTATTTCCTCGAAATTGTCCACCAATCAGTTTTAATTGCTCAAAGTCATTTTTAATTGTTCAAAAAATATGTTTGATCGTTAATATGTTTAACTATATTTATTAATGATAAATGAAAAATTAATATTTAGAAACTATTTACTATGAAAAATTTAATAGTATTACATATGATAATATTGTTGTTCATAAATTTATTTAAATACGCGGAGAATGCAAAAAATGTAAGTGACTAATTTGGAATGAGATAAAGATAGTACCTTTAATTAAGTAGTGCTTCATCTGGTCAGCCCTAGTTTGACCTGTCATTATTCATTTAGTTTAAATCGATTAATTTAAAAGATAAAAATAAAATAAATATGTAAGATAAATATATTATTATACAGAATCTCATTAGAATTGTATTAAATATATATTTTTATGATATTACTTTTTTTACAAAGTCTTGTTTTAGACAGCCTAAACTTTAGGCCAAAGATTTATTGTGCAATTATAAGAAATTTCATTTGAAATGGTGTTTTTAAAAATTATGCTGATAAATTTAGGGATTTACTGTGCAATTATCAATACTATATGTATCACAAACATATCAGATTTTTCATCTTCCATTTTTCTCTCCTTGATCGGAAACCTCTCGCTAATCGGAAACCGCCACCGACCGACGGTTTCGTTTTCTGCCGGATTCACGCCGGAATCCACCAAAAATTCACCGATCTCCACCGGTTTCCCATCGTGCTTCTTCTTCTGTCAGAGAATTGATCGGAGCTCCACCACGCTTCTTCTTCCATCGAATTCAAATGCAGTCAATTTGTTAGCTCCAGCGGTTGCGCTCGGTCGCACAAGACGGCGACGCATATAGAAGATGATGCACAGAGGAATTTCGCAGTGGAGGCAAGGAGCAATCGACCACTAGGCAATGACCAGGGGTTACGGTTTGTCGACGACAGCGTTCGATCTACGACAAGAGATCTGCGACGGCGCTGCGACGGAGGTGACGACAGCGCTAGGGTTTCCGGCAGCGGAGCTAGGGTTTGGCATCGCGGCAAAGCTAAACAACGTTTCCAGAGATGAAGCTAAGGTTTGGGAACGACGGAGGGCACTGTGATTTCCGGTCGCATCGCACCGTCCTCTTTCAATTTTTTTGCCGACAAGAAGAAGCAGAAAATAACTACGTCGGTGGATGATGAGACGCCAAAATGTAGGTATTTTCCTAAGCTTTTAGAATCTCTTTTGTTATCTTTTTGTTGGAAGATTGCTATATTTAGGTAGGTTTATATTATAAGGGGTTTAGATAACCGTTTTTGGTTTTCGTATCTAAATCCTTCATTTTGTAACCTAGGTTGAGTCTAATGGATTTTTGGTCATTACGAGCATTTAGATTCCTTTTTGTGAGCTTAATTTATAGATTGATCGTAAGCACTTTGGTATATTTTATTGAAGTTCATTCGTAAGGATGGTAGGATATTGAAGGCCACGAGTCAAAATGTGGTTGAAGATAAAAGGGTCGGAGAAGGAAGATAAAATAGCGGATGAATTATGATCCGGAACTTTTAACCGAGTTCTGGAAAAAGTCCAAGAAGAATCAACCTCTGAGGGTGGAACCATTGGATTCGTCTTCTCGAGCACAATAAAATTGTCTACAAGAACTCTCAAAATGGATCAACAATTCACCCGTAGCGACGCGATGCCTGGCCGGCCGAGTGAAAAAGACCGAGTGCGCGAACCGGGAGCTCAACCGCGTGCCCGTGCACCCCAATGGCTGGGGAAAATCAGCCTCCTGTGTCCGCACACCCACGTGTTGAATCCCGCATGCGTCCCGCCTACACGCCTGCACATCAGCGCCCGGTCTCCTGTGCATCAGCGCCCGGTCTCCTGCACCCCAGAGCCCGTTTTCCTGCGCCCGCGCCCTGCCTCCATGGAGTGTCCATTTTGAAAGGTTATTTTTGGACATTTTGGATACACTTTTGTGCTCAATTTGTGGCAATTTTCCTTGAAATTCTCTAAGGAGAGTTAAGAGCAACTTTGTGCTTTTATTACTTTTCAAGAGGATTTTGTGTAGAAAGGGAATTGTTGGACGACTTTGAAGATTATCTTTGAAGATTTGAAGACTTAAATGTGAGATTATTTTGAAACTATCATCGAAGAAGGTCATTCACAAGAATGGTAGAAGAAGGAAGGCCACTTACAAAGTGGTAGAAGATAAAGTGAAGAAGGAGA
>JAULKM010105516.1:0-24484 GCA_032355605.1 Rubia tinctorum | reverse complement strand
TGTTTATAGTTGTGTTGTCTTTCAATTCATAACTTAGAAAACCAAAAAAAACTCCCCCCCCCCCCTTTTACATGATTTCTTATATATATGGTCTAGTATTTACCCTTATATGTGTAAACCCTTAGAAAAATCCTCCTTCTTCGTGGATGACCCCGACTTGACATTATCTACTTAGTTGTAGCTAGTAAGTAATTAGGGATATAAATTGTATTTTTTGAGAGGTACGACGACGACCTCCCAGTTTTTCAACTAACTACTACTAGCATGCAAATGATCACAAGAATAACAATATAAACTAGAACTCGGGGAATATGTTTGAAACATGAATAATGTCATTTCGATCATCGATTTCATCACATATAACTTTAAGCCGATTCTAGTGTTTATGACACGTGGTGCGGTCGATGGTCAACACTTCCCCATACCTGTCACATAGGGTGCGCACGCTTCTTCCATTGACACTGCCTCTTTAATTAGGGGAGTGCAACAACGGCCCTGCCTACTATGGAGATCTGATTCTCCCCCGTGCTATTACGTCCATGTCACTACACCACAAATGCTTCTCCGTAGGCCTAAAAAGGCAAAGGGGGTGAAGCACCTTATCAATGGTTCTAAGGTTGCAAAGCTAACCCTTGTTTTCTACTTAATCCATCTCTACCAGCTACCATTAGGACCAACTCGTCAGCTTACTAGTGCATGGTCGATCATAATGTTAACAACGACAACCTACATGCTTACACCCACGTGGATCCGGACCCATCGTTGCCCCAAGCGCATCTAGGTTTCCCTCCCCAAGGGGTATCAATATTGCAGAAACATGAAAGTAGACTTTGGTGTGTGCTAACTAAGTGTAAAAATCATGCAATTCATAACGTTAAGAATAAGCCAACATAATATCACAAATCACATAGAAATAGGTTAATCTAGGAAATCTCACAAAATAAACAGTAATGCATGAATACAAATATAATCCCCAAGTTAAATCCCTACTCCCTAAGCATTGAACCCAATTATTTCATTAGATTCAACACTTTTGGGCAAAAGAAAAATAAACAAAAGAAAGGAAAATAAGCTAGAGAGAAAGAAGAGTGTTTTTCCCTTTGAACCTACTCTACAAGATGAAAAGTGGGCATAAACTTAAATCCTAGCAGACAAGGGTCCATATATATAGTAGTAGGGAATTGGGCTTTGAAAAAGGCCCAAAAATGACTAAAACCCCTTGTAGCCGCAAATGGCACAGGGGATGGCATCTGGCACGGTTTGTACAGACTGAGACCCCCTCGTGCTGGTGCGGGCCGTCAGCCTTGGCTTGGCTCGTAGCCTTGTGCTGGTGCAGGCCGTCAGACTTGGCACGGCTCATAGCTTTGTGCTGGCATAGGTCGTCGATCCTAGCATGGACCGACCCCTCTCGTGCTTGTGTGGCCTGTGTCAACCGTCATGAGTCATCGGCCGAAACTCTGATTTTACTCTTTTGATCTGTATCTCGTGTTGTTTGGCGCATCTTTTTGGCTGGAACATTATTTTGCTCAGTATCTCAGCACGGGCAGTTTCATTCTTCACGCTGCATAGCCTAGTCTTAGCATTGGTGACTTGAAACGATGTGGACCATGTGAAATGGAACGTTCCGCGCCCATACTTAGCAGAATTTTGGAGTGTAAAAAAAGACATGAGGTACACAGCCGGCTGGAATTTACGCGGCTCATGCTGGGGCATGGCATGGCTCGTGTTAGGTGAAACAAGTCATGCCAAGGACCCATTGCATGGGCCGTGTTGGGTGAAATGGGCCATGCTAGGTGAGTCCCTCGTGCCGGCTTAGTGCGGTCTGTGCTATGTGGCTAGTTCGACCGGCTGACTTGTTTGTTCCACTACATAAGTACCGCTGCTCCGATTTGAGATTTCTTGTATTCTATTTTATAGTGATCAAGAATACAAATCCAATTGTTCCATCTTCAGGAAATTATTCTTCTCGGATCTTTCCCAGAACTCCGTGCAACTCTTGGATAACAATTCCTCCGTTTCTTTCTTTGCCTTCTTGAATTTTGAATCCACCTTTCTTGGGCTTAATTTCATCTATTTCCATGCTTTGGAGTCCGTGTCCTTCAATCTAATACCATCCTTGCAAATGGCCTTCGATATCTTCTACTATCCTTGCAAATGGCCTTCAAATATCTACTACCACTCTCGCGGATGGCTTTATTCAAAAAGATAATGAAAAAGTACTCAAGAGCAACCTACTAATAAGATCTAAAAGGAAGATCTAGGTGTCCGTGAATACAAAGTGTCCATTAAATTTAATTAATTCTACAAAACTCGGGATTTCGATAAGAAAACCAAAAGTGGCTGTTTAAACCCTTTGTCATATAAACCTAACTAAAACTTGCAATCAACCAAACAAAAGATAATGATAAATGTGTCAAATGCATCAGCTAATGTATGTATAAAGGTGCACATCAATCCTCCAACACTTAAACCTGTACTCGTCCTCGAGTAAACAAATCTGAGAAAAGATCTAAGCGAAATGTAGCATGCAAAGAGAAGTTAGCCAATACATTCAACTCATTCCCAAGCTACCCTAGTTCCCCCAAGAAGTAAGAATCTCACAACTCTCACACTCTCTGAAGATACAAAAGTAACCTGACCACCCAAAATATTGTGAAGAATAATGTAAGTGCAAAACATAAGTGTTGAACTAGCTTACTCCACCGAATAGTCTGCCAAAAGCAATCCAAGAGTTGTTGCCGAAAAAACCACCAAGGATAATTCGAAAGATCCTTAGCTTGGTTTTAACTAAGGATAACTAGAGATTCTCGTCTTAGCTACACACAAGGATAATGTCGAATGATCCTCAACTTAGTTTCCATTTTCTCTCAATTTTCCTAGGAGCCCTTTCGGGTTTTCATCCTAGCATTCACACATGTTGAGCTCACCATCTCACCTTTTTCCACACAGCCTCTCATTTTTTGCCTAGATTTTCCAACATAGCTGGGCCTTGCCTATCATTTTTACCTAGGTATTGACCTATCCGGGCTTACTTCCCATTTTTGCCTAAGATTCCCTTTCAGGTTTCCAACTTAGCCAGCTATATATTTTTTAATTTTTTTTAAAAAAATCATTTTTTTGTGTAGCACAAAATGCCCCAAAGTTGGGCTTCATACTACAAAAAATAGTGAAAATTAAAAAATTACACCACCAAAAAGGTTCATCCCAAAACATTCCCTAACAAAGTGATAACCACCTAAAGATCACACCACCAAAGATTTTACCAAACTTCTCAAAACCAAAGAAGACACCAAAAACAAAATAAAACTACAAAGTTCCCAAAAAACACATCCCCCAAAACAAATTACCAAAAAGGTTCCCTCACACCTAAAATAAACTGATAACCAAGTAGTTCACAAAAAATCCTAATGAGGGAAAGTGACAAAATTGAGGAAAAGAAGATAGTAATTAAAAAAATCATCATCCATCCAAATCATAGGCCACCATGAAGAGTATTCCGACCTCTCCCCCCAAACTTGATTCATGCATTTTCCCCAATACATGTGTCAAAGGTAAAAAGGAAAGGTTGAAGATGTCAAAGAATCATCTCGATTTCTTGTCTTGAAATTCATCATAATGATTCTTACTAAAACAAGAAAACATAGAGTATCACTGTTCCATACCGGAATTTGATGACTATCATTCTCACAAAATTACCACCAAATATCAAACATAATCTAATAATCACAAAATTATCAAAATCTATTAGCTCAAAATGGAGGTATCATTTCTTTATTATCATCCTCACGAATTATTTATAATAATAGAGTTTATTCTTGTATTTGCTTATCAAGGAGGGGGTTACCCTCCATCAGGGGCAGAACCAGGGGTGGCGAGGGGGTGCTGGCACCACCCCTAGGATCCGGTGGCCCGAAATTTAGGTCTAGGGGCCACCGGAATCCATGGATTCCACCCCCCTTCGAAAATTTGCAGGTGCTCCTCCCGTCCTCCGACGAGCCGCGGCGGGCTGAGGAAGAAGACGATCTCATTTTTAAATAATGTTTTGTTTCCTAACTTATCAAAACGATGTCGTTTTGATAAGTGAAACGACGTCGTTTCACTTGGGTGAAGGAAAAAAAAAGAAAGGCCGATTGGGCTGAAACCCAATTGGCCCAAGAAGGAACCCTAAATGTTAAAACATTATTCAAGACTTCAAGTGGCATGTTTGTATAATTGTATTCATTCCATTTCTAGTGTTACGGGAGGCAACATCCGCTGACCGCCGTTCATTCGCCTCCGGCGGCCGCTGGAGGACGGGAGGAGCAAAAAAAATTTACTCTCCTTTTCAGCCCCTCCCCCCCTTGGCTGAGCTCCTGGTTCCACCACTGCCCTCCATGTCTACTCATAAATTCCCCCCATTCTAGATAAAGTTTCAACCTTTGCCCATTGACTAATCACTTGATGATATTCTCCTCATCTTTTACCTCTATGGCTCCTTGATCATAAACCTTGGTCAACACATAAGGACCTCCCCATCTTGACCACAATTTACCCAGAAAAAGAAAGTAGTCGAGATTGGTGGGGAAAAAAGTCCTTCTTCACTATTTTCTTGTCATGTTGTGCTTTTGTCTTTTCCTTGTAAATTAATGCGGTGTTATAGGAGTCGCGCCTAAATTCTTCAAGTTCTTGGATTTTCAATTTCCTATGTTTCCCGGCTTCACTTAAGTTCATATTTAAGCATTTAACGGCCTAATGTGTTTTGACCTCAAGTTCTACCGGAGGTGGCATCACTTACCAAAGAGAATCCAAAAAGGTGACATGCATGTGGGGGTTTTGTATACACTCCGATTGGCCCATAAACATCATCCAATCTAGCATTCCAATGCTTTCTAGATTGGTTTACCATTTTTACAAGGATATTCTTGATTTCCCGATTAGATAATTCTGCTTAGCCATTTGTTTATGGGTGGTAAGCGGTGGGTATCCTATGGGACACACCATATCTTTTAAGCAAGGCTCCCATGACTTTATTATAAAAGTTAGTACCTATATCACTAATTATGGTTCAGGGTATACCAAACTGTGAGAAAATGTTGTACTTGAGGAAACTCATCACAGTAGTCGTGTCATTGTTCTTTGTGGCTTTGGGCTCGACCCATTTAGACATATAATCCCCCACCACTAGGATATAATAATTGCCATTGGAAACGGGGAAAGAGCCCATGAAATCCATCCTCCACACATCAAAAATCCCACCCGACATTGAGAGAACTTGGATCATCTCATTTTTAATGTCATATTGCCCATTTTTTGGCGCCCATCACAAGCTAGAATGAAATCTTGGGTATGTTTCAGCATATTGGGGCAATAAAAACCACATTCCACTACTCTCCTAGCAGTTCTTTTATACCCAAAATGTCCACCTACAATGGAGGAGTGGCAAAGTCTAAGATTGGCTCTACCTCTTCTTCGAAAACACATCTCCTAATCTCTTGATCGAAGCAATGTTTCCAAAGGTAAGGATCATCCCAAAAATATTCTTTTGCCTCATTCACTAGCCTGTCCTTGGTCTAATCAAAGGAAGGGGGAAATTCCCACTTGGCAAGGTAGTTCACTATGTCAACATACCAAGGCTGGCTAGTTATTACACCAAACAATCACTCGTCGGGAAATTCTTCCCAAATGTGTTCCAACTTAGAATTTTCATTGGCGAGATATAAGCTCTCAAGTGTTGTCAGTTTACTTAAATGGTTAGCCACTACATTCTCACTTCCCTTTTTATCTCTCACCTCAAGATCAAACTCACTCAAAAGAAGTATCCACCTAATAAGCCTATGCTTTACCTCTTTTTTAGTCATCAAATAGCAGAAAGATGCATGATTGGTATATACAATGACCTTGGTGCCTAAAAGTTATTGTCTAAAATTCTCAAGTGTAAAAACTATGGCCAGTAAATCTTTTTTATAGTGGAGTAATTACGATGTGCATCATTAAGAGTCACTGGTGCCTAGTAAATGGCATGTGGTAGTCTTCCTACCCTCTGGCCTGACACCGCACCTATGCCATAATTACTTGCATCACACATTATTTCAAAAGGAAGAGACTAGTTTGGGGATTGGATAATAGGGGCAGTAACAAGCATTTCCTTCAAAGTGTCAAAGGGTTTTATACACTCCTCATTGATAATGAAATCAACATCCTTATGAAACAATTTTCATAAGGGATAGGAAATATTAGAGAAATCCTTAATGAAACGAAGGTAAAATCGGCTTGACCTAAGAATGACCTAATGTCTCTCACACTTGTAGGATAAGGGAGGGATTTAACAGTGTCTACTTTATCCTTATCCACTTCTAGACCTTGAGCCGACGCCACATAACCTAGAAAAATGCCATTTCCACCATAAAGTGGCACTTCTCGGAGTTTAAAATGAGGTTGGTGTCAATGCCCCTGTCTAACACAAGTGCTAGATTATGTAAGTATGAGTCAAAAGAATCTCCATGAATGGTGAAATCATCCATGAAAACTTCGACGTAGCACTCCATAAACTCTGAGAAGAACTGACCATGCACCTCTGAAATGTATCTGGGGAATTGCAAAGGCCAAAAGGTATATGCCTATATGCAAAAGTGCCAAAGGGGAATGTAAATGTTGTTTTCTCTTAATCCTCCTAATCGATGGCTATTTAGAAGTATCCAGAATAGCCTCGAGGAAGCACTAGTGTGAACGACCAGCTAGTCTTTCAAGCATATGGTTAATGAAAGGTATGGGAAATGATCATTGTGAGTTACAACATTTAAGCGGCGATAATCAATACAAATTCCCCACCCATTTTGAATATGGGTGGGGACCAAATCCCCATCTTTGTTCTCTACCACGGCCACCCCACTCTTTTTTGGCACCACTTGAGTGGAACTCACCCACTTACTATTGGAGATAGGATGTATCACCCATGCCTTAAGTAATTTAAGGATTGCACCTTTGACTACTTCCATCATTGGCGGGTTTAACCACCTTGGAGGTTGGCGTAAAGTATTTTCATCCTCTTCCCATAATATACGGTGATGCAAGTTAAGGAGATTATACCCTTGATGTCAGCTAAAGTCGAACCTATGGCTCCCTTGAATTTCTTAACCACTTAAATTAACCTATTCTCTTGGTCACCAGTGATCTTAATAGAAATAATCACCGGTAATGTCTCACCCTCACCTAAGAAAGCATACTTCAAGTCTTCGGGTAAAGGCTTAAGTTCGACTATGGGCGGTTCCTTTATTGAAGGCTTTGTCTCAGGCATCACTAGGTCATATAAGTTCTTGGTTAAAGTCTCTATGTGAATATCAATTTGGGGCTCAACTTCCCCCACATTCTTCACTAGACTGGTGTTCCTAGTATCAAGATGATCATCATTTAAGGGGTAATCATATAAAGCTACATTCATAGCTTTATCAGAAACCTCTTGTACAATGACCTCAAGAGCATCATTCAGAGCGGGAGAAGACTCATCAAAGGTACAATTCACATTTTCACATATGCTAAACTCCGGAAGATTATCACCGCACTCTAAGGTTAACTTTCATGTGTTCATGTCGACTTTAGCCCTGGCATTTTTCAAGAAAGGCATCCCCAACAATATTGAGGTGGCGTCTTTCTTGCTTAACATTTCTAGGACATAAAAATTATCCAAAAAATGTTAGTCCTTTTACTTGGAATGTCACATCCTCCATAATACCTCTTGGGTATATGGCGGAGTGATTGGCCAAATGGGCTACCACCCCGGTGGCATGCATTTTTTGCAGATTCAACGATTTATACGGAGAGTATGCTATAACATTAATGGATGCCCCTAGATATACCATAGCATCTTTAATCAAGATCTCTTGAATTGTGCAAGGAATAACAAACATTTTAGAGTCTTTACACTTAGAAGGTAGATCAACTTACATGAGAGGGGGAGGTTGTTTTATCATTTCATGACTAAACTCATACTTTTAATCACATAATTTGTTCTACAATTCTTTACAATCAGGCACAAAATTGATAGTGTCAAAGAGAAAAGTACTAACCTCACAATGGTTGAGAATCATGAATGGTTTCTCGTCGTGCTCCTTGCCTTGATCATTTCTCATCCCATCCAAAGGATGAAGTGGTGGAGCTTCCTCATCAAATAACTTCCGCCTTCCCACCAATTTACTCACCTTCCCTATCAACTCGCTCACTTTCCCCCTACTCTCTCAACACTCTAGGAGAGTTTATTTCTGAAGTCTCTTATGCAGCTAAATACTTGGTTTTGGAGTGACTCACTAGCTTCACCAAGGTTGGTTAAAAAACCAAGTATTTCTTCACAAGCGGACCTGGGGATGTGCACTCCTTGACCAAACCAGGTGAGTCAAGGAATGATTATCATGCTAGTCCTAGTAGGTCTTGCAATACAGAAAACTCTACTTCCTTACCATACTCACTCGACCAGGAGCAAGTCTCTGTAGGGTGATCATAGTGACACACCCTACAGAGTTTCATATGTTTAGTACTTTCTCCCCACATCTTTTATTTTATTATATTTTGCTACCTTTTTAATAAAAACTAAGAAAACAACAAGGTTTAGAATCGTAATGCAAGGGTTATTGGTTTGCACCAAGAACTCAAACACTAGTTCTTTAGGAAAATAACAAACAAACAAAAGACCAATAGTAAATACTCAACTAACACGTTATGCAAGTTAACTACTAGACCTTTAAACTAACATTCCTAGCACCGGCAGCAAAATTTGACATGCCTCCTCTCGACATCGCTAAATAAATCAATGAACCACTATAGATCCACCAACTAATAACCAAGAGGAAGCTTGAGTATTAAAGGTCAAAGATGAAATTTATATGTTTCTCTAGTTCCTACAACTATACTACCAAGGGTGGTAGATAGTAGCAAGTACCGGGGTCATCCACAGAGATGTTAGAAATCTAATAATAAACTATACACAACCATGATCAGGTTATTAATCTGACCACGTGTTAGGAATAATCAATGCTAGTAAAACAAGTATTTGGGAGGGTTTTCAACTAACAACTACTAGCATGCAAATGATCACAAGAATAAAAACATAAACTAGCACTCGGGGAATATTTGTGTAACATGATTAATGTCATTTCAATCATCGATTTTATCACATATAACTTTAAGCCTATTCTAATGTTTATGACACGTGGTACGGTCGATGATCAACACTTCCTCATACCTGTCACGTAGGGTGCGCACACATTCTTTCATCGACACCGCTTCCGTAGTTATGGGAGTGCAACGATGGCTCTGCCTATAGTGCAAATATGATTCTCCCCCACATTATTACATCTCGGGCACTACACCGTGAATACTTCGCCCTAGGCCTAAAAAGGTAAAGGGGGTGAAGCACTTTATCGATGGCTCTGGGGTTGCAAAGGTAACACTATTTTGCTATTTAATATATCTCTACCAGCTACCATTAGGACCAACTCGTCGGCTTACTAGTGCAAGGCTGATCATAATGTTAACAATGACAACCTACATGCTTACACCCACGTGCATCCGGACCCACCGTTGCCCCAAGCACATCTAGGTTTCCCTCCCCAAGGGGTATCAATATTGCGGAAACATGAAAGTAGACTTTGGTGTGTGCTAACTAAGTGTGAAAATCATGCAATTCATAACGTTAAGAATAAGCCAACATAATATCACAAATCACATAGAAATAGGTTAATCTAGGAAATCTCACAAAATAAACAGTAATGCATGAATACAAATATAATCCCCAAGTTAAATCCCTACTCCCTAAGCATTGAACCCAATTATTTCATTAGATTCAACACTTTTGGGCAAAGGAAAAATAAAGAGAAGAAAGGAAAATAAGCTAGAGAGAAAGAAAAGTGTTTTTCTCTCTCTAACCTACTCTACAGGATGAAAAGTGGGCATAAATTTAAACCCTAGTAGACAAGGGTCTATATATATATAGTAGTAGGGAATTGAGACTTGAAAAAGGCCCAAAATGGCCAAAAACCCTAGCAGCTGCAAACGGCACGGGGGTGGCATCTAGAAAGATTTTTGCCAACATGAGACCTGCACTGGCACAAGGCCAAGGGCCGTTCCAAGGTCGATGGCCCGCGCCAGCACGAGGGGGTCCATGCAGGCTGAGACCCCCTTATACTGGCGTGGGTCGTTGGCATTGGCCTGATGCGTAATATTATGCCTGCGCGAGCCGTAGATCCTGGAACGGCCCTTGGCATTGTGCCGGAGTGGGATGTTGGTCTTGGCACGGACTGGCTCCCTCGTGCTAGCACAGCCCGTGTCAATTGGCGCTGGTCGTTAGCCGGAACTTCGTTTTGATTTTTTGATCTGCATCCCGTGTCGTTTGGCGCATCCCATCAGCTGGAACCTAATTTTGCTCGGTATCTCGGAACAATCCATGACATTATTTACAACTTGTGGGTTAGTCTTAGCATTGGTGACTTGAACTGACGCGGACTATGTGAAACGGAACGATCTGCGCCTATACTTAGTCGAATTTTGGAGTGAAAAGAAGACATGGGGCACACAACCGGCTGGAATTGGCATGGCTCATGATGGGCTAAAAAGTTTGTACCAATGACCCCTAGCACGGGTAGTGTTGGGTGAAAGGGGCCGTGCTAGGTGAGTCTCGCGTGTCGGCCTAGTGCGGTCTGTGATTTGTGGCTTGTTTGGCCGGCTGACTTGTTTGCTCCGCTACAGAAGATTCGCTGCTCCAATTGAGAGTTCTTGTAGTCAATTTTATAGTGCTCAAGAAGACAAATCCAATGGTGTCATTCTCAAGGGCTCATTCTTCTCTGATCTTTCCAAGAACTCTGTGCAACTCTCAGACAACAATTCCTCTGTTTCTTTGTTGAACTTTGAATCTGCCTTTATTAAACTCAATTACATCTACATCCACGCTTTGCAGTCTGTGGCCTTCAATTTAATACCATCCTTGAAAATGGTCTTCGATATCTTCTACTATCCTTTCGAATGGTCTTGAAATATCTACTATCATCCTCGTGGATGGCTTTCTTCAAAAAGATATTGAAAAGTACTCATGAGCAACCTACTAATGAGATAAAAAATGAAGATCTAGGTGCCCGTAAATACAAAATATCCATTAGCTTCAATTTAGTCTACAAAACTCGGGATTTAAACAAGAGAACCAAAAGTGACTGTCTAAACCCTTTGTCGTGTAATCTTAACTAAAACTAACAATCAACCAAAAAAAGATAATAATAAATGTGTCAAATGCATCGGCTAACGTATGAATAAAGGTGCACATCAGTTGCTCCCATACTTATTACTAAACTAACAAAGGGATAGATAGTGGCAAGGTTGGGGTCTTTCACAGAGATGATAGGAATTTAAGAACTCGCAATCGGGTCGTCTATTCGATTGTGTGTCAGGAATAGTCAATGTTTCAAACAAGATTTTGGGGAAGGGGTTATCTATCAACTACAAAGCATGCAAGAGCAAGAGAATAAACTATATTAGGCTAGAACTTGTGGATATTTATATGAAATGATCGATAGAATAATTTGATCCTAGTATCTATCAAATACAAGACAATTAAACCTATCATAATGTTTATGTCACATAGTATTGTCGATTGTCAACACTTCCATTTTTCTGTCACATAAAAGTGCCCACGTCTTATTCTATTGACACCACCTCCGTAATTAGGAAAGCGCATCAACCGGCCCGGGCGTTATACGCTTCTCTTTCCCATAAAGAATTACATTTTGGGGTTCCATTGTGAATGCTTCTCCATAGGGCTATAAAGGCAAAGGGCTTGACATCTCATGATGACTCTAGGGTTGAAACGATGATGATCGCTCAAACACAACCCTAGTTACTACAAAATATTATGTTCTAACCTATTGGGCTACAATTTTCCAGTCAAGCTAGTGCACAGTCAACAGAATGGTGCTCACGGTGTACATGCATACACCCATGCACCCGAGGACTCACATATCCCCTTATTACCCTAACGATACTCCCAAGGGGACAAATCAAGCCTAGTGCCATTACATGAAACATAAACTATGGTGTATGCCAATCTAAGAATATATAACATGTATTTAGCAAGAATGTAAAGAAAAAAATCAACATGATATTCATAAATATAAAAAGAATAGGATGATTTAGAATATCACAAAATATCTACCGAATCATGAACACACATTTCAATCCTTTAGAAAAATAATTACTCCCAAAGCATTGAACCCAATATTTCCATTGGATTAAATGCACTTGGGAAAAACTAGGAAGATTAAACTAAGAGAGAAGGGTTATTCCCTTTCTCTCTTTCCCTACTCTTAGAAAAACTAGGAGAATGAAAAACTAAACTATCCAAACTTAAACTCTAGTAGACATAGGTCCCTTCATATAGTAGATAGGAAATGAGCTTTGAAAGAGGCCCAAAAAGGCAAGGAAACACTAGCTGGCTGCCAACACGGTTCATGTTATAGCACACGGCCCGTGCAATATGGCACGGGCCACCGGCTGGCTGTGTTTTCCATGTAACTAAGCAGTGTGGTCGTGCATTTCCTCACGGGCTATCGGCTAGGAACATATTATGAGCACCTGAACTGCACGGCCCGTGCAATACTTTGCGGGTCGCCGACTAGGAGTTAATTTCTTGGAAAATTGATGGTGCGGTCGTGCATTTCTTCACGGTACACGGGCTGGTCTTTTGATAATGAACTTCAGGGGAATGGGTCATGCAATAGGGTATGACTCGTGCTTCATACTAAGCCACACAAGCTGGTTAAAATGCACAGGTCGTGCAATACATTGCGACCCGTGCAATCACTTAAGCACCACTAATTAGGCTTGTACGGGTCGTGCAATACAACACGGTCATGTCATTCATCTTACTTCTTCGAGCTTCAACTTCTTTCTTCTCTGTGCATTTTCATCTTCTACCGCGATTAAGCGTGTGGCCTCCGGTCTACTACCATACTTGCAAATGGCCTTCTACTATATATTACAATCCTTGCGAATGTCCTTCTACTCTGAAAATCGGTGCCCAAAATAAATTAGCACCGGTTTTTTTAAATTAACACTGGTTTTTTGAAAATTGGTGTTAAATTAGCACCAATTTTTTGACAACCGGTGTTAATTTAAAATTTTCAAAAAATCGGTACCAGAAATTTAAAAAAATTTTAAAAAAATTGAAAAAACTTAAAAATTTCATGGGTTGGGTGCAGCTGCGCACAGCCACTCTTATCAAAAAAAATTATAAAAAATTCAATCTTCCCACCAAAAATTTGTAGATATTTTCAAAAAATTCACCAAGAATTTGAATTTTTTTTGAAGATTTTCATGGGTTGGGCGCAGCTACGCGTAGCACTGTTAAAATTTTAAAAAATATTTAGCACCGGTTTTATAAAAACCGGTGTTAAATATTTTAAAATTTTAATCTTCCCACCAAAATTTTAAAAATAATTGCCAAAATATTTTTTAAAATTTTCCAAAAATATCATGAGATTGGCGCAACTGCATGCAACCACTCTTAGCTGAATAATTTTTTTCTTGACTTTCAAAATCATTCAATTCTTTTGTTGACTTTAACTATAACTAGGTTGATTTAAATTAATCAACGATCAACCTTTATTGACCTAACATAAATAAGAATATAAATTTTTGAATAATAAAAAGTCACAATCGTATATTATTCAATTGAATTTTGGTGTCGCCAATTTTGTGATTTGTCAATTCCAAATTTCTTGGAGGGACCTAAGTACAAAAAGTGAAAAAAATTCCTCGTAACTCCAAAATGAAATCTTCTCGAACGTGGTGTTACCTATGCACCCCCATTTTATTTTCCAAATCCATAACGGAATATAAATCATCGATCGGGCACAAGAACATATCTGTAATCCTTTCCAATTCCTCTTCCTTACTTCTATGTAATCAACTCTATATTACTCTAAAACATCTACTAGCGCTTTCCCATAATTCAACAAAAAAATATATTATTTATAATTTTTATATTTAGGTAACAATAACAAAAATCATGTATTTTGGAGCAATGAATAATGGGGAAACACAATTTTGGGCCGCAATGGAATTTTTCCAAAAATTGTGTACAAGTAATCAATGTTGACTTTCAAGTCCCTTCCATTCACCCATACATGCCCAAATCGCAAAGTCGCAATCTTGTATTATTCAATTTAATTTTAATGTAGCCGATTTCGTGATTCGACAATTCTAATTTTTTGGAGGGACCTAAGTGCAAAAGATAAAAACTTTACTCGTAACTCCAAAATGAAATCCACTCGAACGTGGTGCTTCCCTATACACACCCATTTTATTTTCCAAATCCATAACGGAATATTTATCATTAATCGGGCACAAGTACATATCCGTAATTCTTTCCGATTTCTCTTCCTTACTTCTATTTAATAAACTCTATGTTACTCTAGAATATCTGCTAGCAATTTCCAACATTTTACCCCAAAAAATATTTATTTTCTATTTCTATATTTATGCAAGAATTTTAAAAAAAAACATGTATTTCGAAGAGAATTATATTGTCATAACGAATTTTAGGCAATAACGTAATTTTCCATAAAGATGTTGGATGCGCTTCCACTGCTACGTTGTTGGAAAATCTCATAGATTTTTACATAGTAGTACTCTCGGGAATATGAATAATTTCAAAAATAAATAAATTTAGGCAGTAATAGGTCACAACAATTGGGACATTGTATAAGCTATTTTTAAAAATAAAATATAGCAACTACGGTGTTAGAAAATCTCAAACATGTTAAATCTATAAATACTAGTAAAACAAAAAGTGTTTGGCCAAGTGACACTCCCATAATTAGCCACATCAACTTGCCACATCATCTTTTCACATTAAATAAATTTTAAAAACTTGATTTCTAAATTTACTCTACTGTATCTAATTGCTGCATTTAATGTTTTTTTCCAAAATATTCTACACTTTAACAGAAGAGTCTGTGCGTCGCTTCCTTCTCCTTTGTCTTTCTTCCTCTCATTTTTAAGCTCTTCTCGAGATAGGGTTTAATGACTCTGAAGAAAGCATAATTTAGGCGGCCGCTAAGATAATGGTATCCAAGAGAGAAAGGCGCAAAGTTTTCCATTGGGGAAAGATGAAGCTTTGAGGATGCGGCTTAAGCCGATGATGGACACTAAGGTGAAATTTTTTATGCAACTTTTGCATCTATTTTCAAAGTTATTCTCTTTAAAGGTTATTTAGGTTTTATATATGTTTTCTCTGGTAATAAAAACCTGAGATCAGGTTGTTTCTTATACAAATGTTGTCTTTTTCGAAAGGATTTTCTATGTGTTTGTAGTTGGCGACAAGGTGTTTGACGAATTGCCTCAATGAGAAGGCAATTGAGAAGTCAAGCTTTGGATTTTCCTTCTTGGTAACTATGCAGCAGTTGTTGAGAAGGCTCAACTTGATATAGGAGTCGATAGGAGTCTGGAAGCATTTTAATGGCTCCAAGGAGCCGTTCCTCTCCGATCACCGTGACATTCAGAGCGCTGACACAATCGAGGGGAAATGTAAGTCCACACCTTCAAAAACTACACCAAACTTGATACAGTTAGGAACGAGGACTTCTTCTGTCATTTTGAGTACAATTCCTCCACTTGCACTTTCAATCCTGAGAAAGTTGCCATGTATGTTCAAGAAACTGTTGTTTGCCAGTGAATTTTGTGTGTTTGTGTATATCTTGAAAGCTTATTGGCATGTTTATACTATAGAAATGTTTATTGGTTTAGTTTGTTTTGTTATATACGACTATTGGCTTCAAAAAGATGTTTCCATCATTAGCCTCAGTAATGTAGATTAGCATTAAAAATTGTATTCAAGTTCTAAGCAAAATGCAATAGGTTTTGTTTTTCCTAATTATTGAGCCTCATTTATTCACTCTCTTTTACCATGCAAGTTATTCTAAATGTGAGATGCCTTATAATCCGTACGATCTAATGGTTCAATGCGAGGAATGTAGTGACTGGTAAGTTTAGCATTGTATAGTTTGTGCATCAGCTACCTATAGCTGAGTGGAAGTATTTTTTTATGTTTGGTTGGGATCTGCTAACAGTGGTGCTAGGTTAATTTTGTATCATACATTTTGAGGAAATGTTTTTGGATTTTGCTAGATGTGGCCATATACATGTTGCTAAACTGTTTTACTGTTTGTAGTGAATTATTAGAGTGGTTGTGCACAGCTGCGGTCAGCGCCCAATTCTAGTGTTGTTTTTCCCAAATCGAACTATTAGAGCAGCTACGTGCAGGTGCGGTCAGCGCCCAATTCAAGTGTTATTTTTCCAAAATTGAACTAAAAGAGCAGTTGCGCGCAGCTACGGCCAGCGCCCAATTCTAGTGTTGTTTTTCCAAAATCGAACTAATAGAGCAGCTACGCTTAGCTGAGGTCAGCACCCAATTCTAGTTTTGTTTTAGCAAATGGAATTATTAGAGTAGCTATGCGAAGTTGTGGTCTGCGACCAAATGCAATTGCAAATACAAAACCGGTGACAATTTTAACACCGTATTTTAAAAAATCGGTGCAAATAAAACACATGTTTCAATTTTAGCAACGCTTCTTTCGAACCAGTGCAAATAAAAACCATTTCCAATTTTAGCATCAATTTTTTAGACCAGTGCTAATATGAAAACTGGTGCTAATTTTGCACCGGTTTTAGAAAACCGATGCTAACCAAAAAATTGGTGTTAAATTTAGCGCCGATTTTTAAAAAAATCGGTTAAAAATTTTCACCGCCTATTTAGTCACCGGTTTTTTGGACCCTCAAAAATTGGTGCTAGAGTTGCAAAAAACCGGTGCTAAAGGGTCATTCCTGTGATAATGGCTCATCATTTTCTAAAAGCATGATTTCATGGTTTTCAGTCAAAGGGACATAAGTGTACCTTTTCGTACCTTTCAGACATACGTGGGGTATGAGCAACTTCAGTTGTCTCTAACACTTGGTCTGAATTCATTGTAGTCACTTCATTTGAAACATGTGTCTCTGAAGGGATAGATGTTTCCGGCTCTGATTGTTGCTCACCTCGAACCTCATTGAGGTTTATTTTCCTCCCACTTGTAATTTTAGAAAGATAATCCTTCTCCAAAAAGACACTATCTCAAGTAACAAAAACTTAGTTCTCAAAACGGTTGTAGAATTAATACCCCTTTGTCTCTTTTGGATATCCCACAAAAAGACATTTGTCAGACTTTAGTGCAAGCTTGTCGGAAATCAACTTTTTGACAAATGCTTCAAAACCTCAAATCTTGAGAAAAGACAAACGAGAAATCTTTCTTGTTCATAACTCATATGGTGCCTTTTCTATAGCTTTAGACGGCGCTTGGTTCAGTGTAAAGGTTGTTGTCAAAAGAGCATGTCCCCAAAAGGAAATTGGAAGATTAGCTTGAACCATCATCGAACAAACCATATCCAATAAGGTTCTATTTCTCCGTTCGAACACACCATTCCATTGTGGTGTTTATGGAGGAGTTATTTGTAAAAGAATGCCACAATCTTTCAGATGGTCAAAAAATTTCTGGCTCAAATATTTGCCACCTCGATCCAATCCAAGTGCTTTGATTTTCTTTCCAAGTTGATTCGGAACTTCATTTTGGAACTCCTTAATTTTTTTAAAGGATTCCGACTTGTTTCTCATCAAATAGACATAACCATATCTACTCAAATCATCGGTAAATGTAATGAAAAATTGAATCCACCTCTTGCATTTGAACTCATTGGTCCATACACGTCAGTGTGAATAAGACCCAATATCTAATTTGCTCTCTCACCCAAACCATTGAAAGGTGATTTTGTCATTTTCCCCATCCAACAAGATTCACAGTTATCTATCGACTCCAAGTCAGATGATTCCAGAACTCCCTCCTTTTTGAATCTCTGGATGGATTTTATGTTAATGTGGCCTATTCAACAATGTCATAGGTAAGTTGGATTTGAATAATTTATTTTAGTCATTTTAATATATACGTTATAAACATGTTCATCCAAATCAAGCAAGTAGAGACCATTGCTCAACCTAGCTTGCTAAACCGTAACATATCTCTTTCAAGTAAATTTCAAGTAAACTGAATAGCTATTGTCCTTTATTATAAAATAAAAATCTTCCATGTCTAATATAGAAATAGATATAATGTTTTTTGCAACACTAGGAACAAAATAACAATTATTCAGATACAGTGTAAGCCCAGAGGGCAAAGATAAATGATATGGTCTCACGGCTAATGCAGCAACCCTTGCTCTATTTCCCATGCGTATGTCAACTTCTCCTTTTGCCAAACTTCTAATTTTTGTTAGTCCCTGCACATTCAAAAAAATGTGAGAACCACATTCGGTATCCAATACCCATGAAGTAGAGTTTGCAAAATGACAGTCTATAATGAAAATACTTGAACTACCAGCGACCTTTCCCTTTTTCTTGTCCTATAAGAACTTGGGGCAATCCTTTTTCCAGTTGACAGTGTCATGCAATAGAAGCATTGGGACTCATCAGCGCTTGCACCTTTCTGCTTCTTAGTAGGAAGCTGCACTTTAGGCGCATTAGCAGCTTTCTTGCCATTGCACTTGCCTTTACCCTTTGCCCCTACTTTCTTCTTCCGTGACTTCTTAAGCCCATTTCCCTTTTGCACCATGAGAACTTCTTTCTTGATCTCATTCTTGACATTTGGTTCAGCATTTTTAAGCATCCCATGCAGCTCAGTCAAAGTCTTCTCCATTCCATTCATATTATAATTCAACTTGAAAGTATCATAACCCTCGGAAAGTTAATGGAGAATGATTTCAATGGCCAACTCTTGGCCATAAGGGAAACCAAGTCCCTCCATGTTATCAAATAATCCAATCATTTTTCAAAACATGAGGTCCCACTGGTTTCCCTTTCTCGGCCTTACAATCGAGAACACCCTTATTGGTCTCAAACCTTTCAACCCTGGCCTTCTCTTGAAACATATTCTGGAGCTCCAGGTTGATGTTGTAAGCATCAAAGTTCAAAAACTGCTTTTGTAAATTTGGACTCATGTTAGCCAACATAAGGCATTTGACATCACTGGCGGTATCAACAATCCGCCTGTGTGCATTTCTCTTAGTAAGGGTTGCCCCATCATCAAGTTCATGGATTTTTTCATCAATCGCATGCTCCTTCTTTTCATGCATCAAAACTATTCTCAAGTTCCTATGCTAGTCAAGAAAGTTATTGTCGTTCAACTCATCCTTCTCAGGGATTGAATGCATATCAAACGTGTGGTTGTTACTGTTTCCAGCCATAATTCTACAATTGAAAAATGTAATAAATAAACCATTTAAAATAAATAAAAAGTAAAAATGCATGCATGCATGCAATAATACGAGTTATAAAACATTTTATTCAGTCCAAGTTGATTCCTTGAATAAAATGATTCCAAGACTCTCAAAATCACAATGTTTTGAGCATGCTTTGGCCTGTCTCAATTCCTTTGATTTTATGTAAGCAATCCCATTGCCAATAGTATCCAATACTACTCTTGGTCGACGGGATACATCCAACGTATTACCTATCTCCTTTGTCTCAACATCTTAGGACCCCTCACTGATATTGACGAACAAACCAAAACCAACATGTAAACCCCTTTCACTAGGTCTACCCGCATTTGTCCCAAAATTAGAAATGATACTATCATTTTGGCAAAGTCTTTCACTAGTGATCGAGAGGTTAAAGGGTGTTCTTGTTTTGGAAAGGTAATTTTTTGCTCATTATTGCTTCTGGGATCTAGGTTCATTATGTTCGTTTGATTATTAGTGAACTAGTTCTATAATCATTCAACGCATATAAACCAATGACATGCATTCATTATATAAAGCAATAAATAAATGAAAAAATTAAATGAAATTAAAGTGATCAGAGTATGACCCTAAATTCTTGAAAAACTCTTCACCTTGGATCCCATCCTTCAATCTTCTCATCGAACTTACAATTTATTTCAACTTAAGTAATAAAATTGAAACTAAATTTACAACATAGCAATAAACAGTACGCGGACTGTATTCAATTACAATACTCAATAAACGATACAGAGACGGTATTTACATATCTAATTGGACCGTACTAGTCACTTATAACCCTGCACTTAATTCCAACTCATATATGCATTCATTCATTTTAAAATGAATGATCCAATAACATATGAAAGCAAATTGGAATAAAATCACATAGTAAATTATGCAATTAACCACATCAAAAATAATTACATTAACTAATTTTCAAAATTATTAACCTTAATTATATTCACCATATTTAATAATTCTAAATTACTAAATAAGTAAAATTATTAGGTAATCCATAAACCAAAATAAGTATGTAAACTAATTTCATAAATTATTAACCTTAATTATCAACACCTAATATTTTATTATTTTATTTTAATAAAATAATTATAATTTATTAATCAAGTACATTCAATAAATTAATTAATAAAAATTGTTCAGATTTAATTTTAATTTTGAAAATAAAAATTACTAAAACTTTGTTCATGATTAATTTAATTTCTTTTTTTTAAAAAAAAATTGTTCCATGGACAAGGTTTATAGGGTTCCCATCCCTTTTCATTTAAGGTCAAATTTGCACAATGTTCGATTACAACATGTGATATGGGTTAAACCCATTTACACTGAAGCGCTAGCTAAATATTACAATTCTACTCTAAAACTACAGCGGCTAAAAGAGAGAGATACACAAAGGCACTCATCATTGTTACAATACAATGCAAAGGCCTATATGGCAATGAGAAGAGCATACCAAAGATAAATGGTTGTCACAGTGTAGTATTAGTGTAGCCACAATAATCTTGACCTGAGACTACCATCAGAATTAACACAACAACGTATCAAATGAAACACACACAAAATATTTTATCCCCACCTCCAATCAAACATCTATGACAGTCAAAATAAATATATGAAACTCCCAAACTAAAGATCCGGCCCATCTCCATTTAACCCGTGAGATCCATTTCCCTAAACTAGGAGACTAAAACCAGTCATTTTAAATGGCAAAGATATTTTTCAACAGTGTATAGAAATCTTTTATAGTGCATTGAATTATCTCTAACTTGTCCCCAAAAGGCTCTAAAGACCAATTAAATTGGATTAACAATATAAATGGTCAGAATATCCTAATGGATCAAGTCTACATATTTGATTTAAATCCTTAGAAAAAAAAGTATCGCCA
The DNA here is from genome assembly GCA_032355605.1 of Rubia tinctorum. Lineage (NCBI taxonomy): Eukaryota > Viridiplantae > Streptophyta > Magnoliopsida > Gentianales > Rubiaceae > Rubia > Rubia tinctorum. The sequence continues at coordinate 3,264 of JAULKM010105516.1, read as the reverse complement.
AAAGTTCATTGTTTAAACAATTTTGACTTGGATTTCTCCTCACAGTCTCTTTGGATATTAAATCTGAAGGCAACCAAATTTTACCAGACTACAGTTGCCGGAAAAATGCATTGACAGAGACAAATTCCTACCCGACACTTTAAATTCAAAAAACCATTTTAAATCCACCCTTTTAATTTGAAAAAAGACAAAAACTTGAAAATTAAAACAACTAAACCAAATGAAATAACGAAAACAGAATTAATAACCCCCCACCCCAAAAAGTAAAAGTAAATAAAGTAGAGAAAATAAATTAAAACAGAAACACTCCTACATCCCAACCATGCCTCCCCGGAAAACTTTTAAGAATGGATGATGTCGCCGGAAAAAAAATTAGAATTACTGTAAAACATACCATACCCTCTGCTCACCACTGTCACTGAAGGTGTACCGGTGGAAATGACGTCGTAACATCAATAAAAAAAATTTGGGGTGCCCTCCGTTCGCCGTCGCGAGAGGAAATACTCCTGAGTGAGAGAGTAACCGGGATACCACCGAGAAGGTCTCCAGTGAATAAGTTCACCCGAGTCTCAGTGAGTCTTCAAGTTAGCCGAGTCACCCGACTCAACCCACGAGTTAACCCGAGTCAACCAACTGAATTCACCAGAGTCAGCCCAGTTTTCAAGATGGCCGCAACTTGGAACTGATTCGACCATGAACAGCGCTAAAGGAGGCCGTTCTTCAAACTCCAAGTCCGTCGTGACTCAGCCCGTGGAGCGAACCGCCGACCTCCAGGAGCGTACCCGTCGATCAAGCGAGAACGACGATCTTCAACACTACTGCCGACCGAAATTTGGATGTGGACTAACATGGATCTAGAAATCTACCGGTACGAGAGGTTGGGTATAGGGGGTAGGGGTGTTGGGGAAGGTGGGGATGGGATGGGGGCCACCGGAGGTGGTGTTTCGATGGCGACGGCCCCCCTAACTAGGGTTTCAGTTTGAACTCGGGAAGGGAGAGAGTGAAGTTTTAGGATTTCTAGAGAGAGAGACAGTTATGTGATAATTTTAATTTCTAAAATTAAAATTGCTCCCACTCAAATAATAAATTATACGAAACTAGCCCACTTGAGCCCAGCCCAACGAAGCCCGGTTCGTCAGATTTTAAAAAATGATTTTAATTAATTATTTGATTTTAATTTTATTTAAAAAATAAATATATGGACTTACCTGGCCCGATTCAACCCAGACCAGACCAAAAAACCTGGCCTAGTTAGAACCGACCGGGCAGAAACCAACCTGGGCCAAGTGGCCTAACGCCCAAACTTAAAATAAAAACAAACAAAATCTTGGTTTCTCTTCTTTTTAGCCCAGCGCCCAAATTCTTTTTTTATAAGATAGTATTAATATATTAAACATTACATGATCTATTACATTTGAGGGAATTAGCGCCCTTGTGTTCAAAAGACAAGATCTCTCTCTAGACTTTCTGAAAATAAATCTGATAAAACAGTCTTTGAGTCTGCAAATATCCTGAAATATTGCAGCCTCCTCCACCGTGACATTGATGCAGGATTATTGATGAGACCTATCATTGTCTTGTAGTCCGATAGAACTTGTATCAATGAAACCCCTTGCTGATTGGCCTGTTGCAACCCTTTTAGGCAAGTCATTGCCTCTACTGCTAGTGTAGACTGAATGTTAGGAAAACCTTGCAACGCAGCCGCAATTAAAGTTCATTGGAGCATACTGGAAACATACTAGTCATGGGGCAGGAGCTTGGACACTAATCATGCCGGAACCATATCCCTCAGAATTTACTGTAGCGGTTGTAGCGTTACATTACCCACTGGTGAATAGTAATTTCGGGGTGAATAGTTTTTTTTTTACAAAACTTTCTGAATGAGTTTAAATCAAATTAAATAATCCAATAATTAATTTAATTAAAACATGAACAGAAATCTAAACACCATATTATGTAAATCTAATTCATATATTGCCTAGATCAAATTAAAACATGCAAGAGGCTCTGTTACAACTGTTGGGAATTGATTATATATAATTTAGATGAATATCAATAACCATATTCAAAATCTCATGCATGTATTAATATGGTTCTATCTAAGAGTTTAGATTACCTTTGTAGCATGCGGAGAAACATAAAATCACAGAGATAAGAATCTCATATGCGATCCCACTATACGTATCCACACAGCACAATCAGACCACCTATGTTGTTGTCAGCTTAGAATGATCAGTAAGCAAAGACTGCCACGTCTTCCTTCTTCTCTTTTACGTCGAGGTTGGTTTTATGAGAATGGTAAGGTTATTCTATTTCTGCCGTCTAGAACGGCCAGGTTCAAAATGTTTTTTGTAATGTTTATTCCTATAAAGTATCTATTTGTACAGAATAAACATAACAGTAAACCCTAACCCTAAGTCAATCCGGGCCTAGTTCAATTGGACTTAATGAGTTCTTGACTCATTTATCATATTATTACTATCTGGGCTCAAAGCCCAATAGTTATCTCTTTTATCTAATTCCATGTTTTGTGTGTAACCCTATAGGTTTGGTCATGATAATCTGCAAGCCCGGTATAATTGATGCTGGAAGATCTAAAGAGGTTTACAGTTAAACATCCCGATCACTCAAAATAACTTAATTAATTATCTCCGTAATTAATCCTCAAACTATGTTATAGGAAATGCACATTGACTGAAGGACATTATTCTAATATGATTATGGGTCGGGTCTAACAAGACCCAGACTCGACCCTAAAAATATTTAATTAGACCCAGCTCCGACCTGGAGCCATAGGGTCCGAAAATCTTAGACACATACCCAAACCCGATGGGTCTAAATGGGTCTTGGGTCCAAAACGGGTCCTAAATGGGTCTAACTTTTTTAAAAAAATTATTCACTAAATAAAATATGTATTATTTTAAATACAAATAATTCAATTTCAATATGGACAAGAATTAATTCTTCAAGAAAATAAATAAACAATACATATTGTTTGTTTAATTAAAAATAAAAATACAAAGAGAATATGAAAGTAAGATGAAAATTAGGGTAAATAATATGTATAATTAGAGTAATATGGATCTACAAGTTGGGTGTGGGTCTTAATAGTTTAGACCCAGACCCAAGCCCATTTTTTAAAATCTAGACCCATAATCGGATCCGGACCCGATTGGTCTAAATATTTTGGACCCAAGACTTTATTGGTCTAGGTAGGTCGGGTCCTAGACCCATGATTAGGGATGATCATGGGTCCAGGACCCG
>JAULKM010105506.1:0-24485 GCA_032355605.1 Rubia tinctorum | reverse complement strand
ATTCTTGTATAAAGACACTACATGACAAATCAGAAATCTTAACCTTTTTCACCATATTCATTCTATTATTCTTATAACTGTGATTTGGTTCACTCCCGTATCTAACTATTGTGACCTATGCAAGGAATAATTCCTTTAAGCGGGCCAAGTTAGCACCTGGAGTAAGCTACGGGGGCGGTCAGTAGAGTGATGTGCCCCTAGCAAGTTACGGAGGAGGTGAGATGTTAAGAAGGGGGTAAAACCAATTGTGTGACAGACAATGGGAGTTCCCGGGGAACTAACATCTCAACACTATGTGATCTAACATGAAAAGATGTGAATAGTTTATTATGTAAATTACAGTCTAGGATCAAATCTTCTTGTCAATCACGTGATGCAAATAACTTTCTAGATTAGTTAACCAATAGTTTACATAGTTTTTACTTGCATGCTCGTAGTTGTTAATTTATTCAACCCCTCCCCCCCCAATGTTTTTTGTCAGTACAAGTTATTTCTCACACACTATTGGGGGACAACCGATTGTGAGTTGTGTGTGGCTAACCCTTAGGCCCTAGTATCTCTGTGGACAACACCTAGACTTACCACTAGCTACACCATAGTAGTTAGGAGTGAGTACAAGAATAACACTATAAATCTTATATTTGATTTTCTGAGCACCCGCTGATTTTATACGACCATGTGGGTGAGGGTCAGCCCTTTTGCAAATTCATAACTCTGTAGCCTACTGCACTATTATGCTCTTCAAGAATGGAGATCAATTTTCATTCAGGAGGACTTCCTTCAAGCAAAACTGAATATGGAAATCAAAAATACTCTATCACACTTGTATAAGTTCATTTTTTATTGGATTTCCTTGCTGATGATTATCGTTACAAATATTTTGTTTATGATGATAATCTCTACCTATATACATGTAGTTTCAGCTTTTTCGCGCATTTCTTTCTTAGATTTTAAGTGTGGCCAACAAATATTGATACAGTGGTGGAGGCATTCTAGTTGGATCACTTTAAATCTAGTACAAAGTCCCCAAAATTTAAAACTAACAATGTCTTGTTTTTATTTTTCAAAGTAAAGGGTGCCTATTAATTACATCCATCGCCATTTGAAATTGTTTAATTTTATATATGTGTGTGAGTTAGTCTCTTGAAAAGACGGTCTTTCCATAAAACATGAAAAATCTAATGTTTAAATTGCAAATTATAAGAAATGAAGATAAATTTTAGGGTTGCGTTAATCGGGTTCTAAACTTATAACTACTACACAAAGCATAATAAATTTTTAATATTACTACTAAAACCTTTAACATTTTTATTATTCTAATTAAATTCCATCTTTTCATAAACTAGTGGAAAGATAATTTTTCTCAAGACATTGCCTAATTATATATATAATTCATGTAAAAATGTAAACAAAATAGAACAATGCGAAATTATCATTTATATTTATGATTAATTATGACCTATAATATGTTACAAAGACTGAGAGAGAAATAATAGAAAAAAAAAGTATGAAGGTAAAATTTGATAACTATCAAAAACAGAAGGGAGTAATTATGGCATAAAACCCAACATAGATTGGACAAATTAATTGTAAACCGAGCTCATCCATAATTATGTTACACAATTCGTTGGTCTTCTGCCAATCCCATGAACTGAGCTCACCTAAGAAATTGTGGACATAATCTGAAAAGAAAATTTGGTTGAACCGGCGCCGGTTCATTTTTAAATTCTAGGCTGCGCTAATTAATAAATTTTAATTGATTAGCATTGCCTCAAAAACAATATTAATTTATTGAATAATAATTTTCCAAAACACGAGTTGTTACAAAATACGATGATATAGGAGGATTGTTCTCTATTATACCATTTTCTGTTGTAAACAAGAGTGTAACTAAAGTTGACACGTAGATAAATGAATATAAAAACTTTAAGCCGGTTAAATATTTTATGAGACTCTCTCAAAATAGAAAAACTAGTTATAGATTATTATTTAAACACAATATATAACACATATAAAAATGTAAGAAAATTGAAAGATGTCAAGTTTGTTGGTGAAATTCATTTAAGATTAATAATTTAGATTCATTATCATTTAAATTTATAATTAATTGAAACAATGTCTGGTCGGTGAAATTCATTTAATATTGATAATTTGGATTGTCATTTAAATTTATGATTAATTTAGATGATCTCTAGGTGGTCGGTGAAAGTCATTAATTTTAATAATTTATACACATTATCATTTAAATTTATTTGAAAGAATTCAAGGTGGTCGGTGAAATTCATCTAAATTTAATATTTTAGACTCATTATAATTTAAATATATGATTTTATATGATCCAAAATCTGTTATAAATACTAATACAACAATAATGTGTGTGTATGAAGGTAAAATTTGATAACTGTCAAAACGGAAATGTGTAATTAAGACACAAGACCCTCAGACAAATTAATAGTCAAACAAGTTGTTCCTTAAATAGATTAAACTTTTGTTGTTCTCTGCCAACCCGGATACAGTTAAGATGTATGGAAGCTACGATGCGGTTTTGGAGGACCAAGATATCGACGTTGTCTACATGCCCTTGCCTACCAGTTTGCACATGCACTGGGCCGTGAGAGTGGGTCAGAAGAAGAAGCATGTGCTCCTGGAGAAGCCAACAGCACTAAACGTGGAGGAGATGGACGTGATTATGGCAACTTGTGAATCTGCTGGAGTTCAATTTATGGATAGTACCATGTGGATGCACCATCCTAGAACCGCTAAGATGATGGAATTTATGTCTGATCTTCATCAATTTGGTCAACTTAAAATGGTATTTATCTTCCCTTCTTTTCAACCTACCTAGTTGTATGAATGTTTTTCTAATATTTCATATGGTGTATTGTGTTTATAAAACAGGATCCTATATGGGACCACTTTTTACGATAAGACCGGCTGAAACTTCTTATATATAATCTTACAAAAAAATTGTACAAAATGATTTTATCTGACCAAAATCATTGAATCATTTTTGATAATTTGGATCTTAGAATTATCGGATCGTAATATGTGGATCATAAATTTTGATATCTATGGTGGTGTGTTAAACATAGAAATATAACTTATTCAATTAGAAATTAACAAAAATTTGGTTTATTAGTGGAAATTAGGATTAGAGTGGATATTAAGGTGGGTGGAAAGTGGAATCAAAACAAAAAAAAGGATAAGTTTCTGAAATTTTGGGGTCAATTTCAAAATTTTGATTTTTATGCCTACAAATTTGATTTTTTTTTCTCCGTGGAAATTGATTTTTAAGAGGGATTTATACTTGGGGAGGTTTTTATTAAAATTTTGTTTTAATTCATCTTACTAGGACGTGCAAATATACACCATTTGACTAAATAAATGTTTATTGGAGAAGTTTATAACCTAATTATGCAGTAAAACCACGTGTACATAGCAATGCCTCATTTTCAGGAAGCCCTGACTTTCTGAAAAACAACATTCGAGTAAAACCAGATTTTGATTCACTAGGAGCTGTAGGTGATCTAGGCTGGTATTGCATTGGATCAATCTTGTGGGCATACAGGTACGATCTTCCAAAGACCGTGACAACAATACCCGACCCGGAGGTGAATGAAGCAGGAGTCATCCTGTCTTGTGGTGCATCAATGATATTGGAAGGTGAAAGAACGACAACATTTTACTGCTCTTTCTTGGCCCCAATTACTATGGACATTACTACTCTTGGAACAAATGGGATTCTTCGGGTTTATGATTTTATTATTCCCCGAAGAGAAATCAATGGTGCATCTTTTAGGTTTTCTGGAGCGAATAATCCAGTAACTAATGAAGAAATGGTAGCTAGTGATCACCCTCAGGAAGCCTTAATGGTCAAGGAATTTTGTGGTTTGGTTGATGGAATTAAAAGACAAGGTTTGAGTCCAGAGAAGAAACGAGGAGAGATTTGTAGGAAGACACAAGTTGTTTTGGATGCTGTCAAAGTTTCAATTGAGAGGGGATTTGAAGTCATTGAGATTGTGTTATAGTTGTTCTTAAATCAATACACGATCATTTGAAAATGGACATGGACATGGAAATGGATTTTTTTTTGTTGAAAAGCATTTTAAAATAGTTTCATTTTTAAAAAAAATTAATTCCGAAATCAATAAATGAATTGATCAATAAAGAAATTCATGAGCATTTTATTTTACATGACAAATCACAGTCTACCCAAGTACAAGGTTTGTTATGCTTGTGAATGAAAGATAGATAAATGTGTGGTTCGGTTTCCCCTAGTGAATATGAACAATACACTATGATAATTGTTAATGGTGGTGGAATTGCAAAAAAAAATCTGATCATGGGAAATAATGAATAATTCCATGTCACACTATAACGCTAACTTTCTAGTTCTAATTCCAAAATTTTCATATTTGTCTTTTGTCACTAACAAATTTTATAGTTTATTAATGAAAGAAAAAAAAAATCTTGTAAGTAAAACATTGTAAACTTTTTGAGTTTCTTCTACAATATTCTTCCTTCCATTCTAATGCAATTGTGAAAAACTTGTTTTTAGTGGAATTGGATTTAGGTTTAGAGTTGGGTAATCTCAATGGATGGGGTAAGTAGGTTGTTGGTTTAGATTAGTCAAAAAATTTGTCATATGCTTTGGGCCTTATTAGGTTATACGTCCAAATCAACTGGTTATTTTTATTTCTTGGTTTTAGTAAAAATCAGTTGTTAGAAACTTTCAACTCACTATCGAATTTAAATCATAGTTTTTTTTTACAACTACTTTCATTCATTCTTGTCTCACACAACTGGGTGAGACTCACTTGTGTCTCACACACTAAAGTGGGGTGAGCTCTCACTGCACCTCCACACTTTTGGAGGCTCCTATCACCTAACATGGTGTATTAGGAATCTCGATGCCATAATAATGCAATTTCAGGGGGGAAATGGGGATTGGATCCAGTTGCACCTGGCTAAGCACATGGCTTTGGCCTAAGTGGTTAATCTTAGCCTTTTAACATCACTTATAAGTCACTACAACAAATATCATATCAATTAATTTCTTAATTTCAACCCCAAAAGGCAGTTTTTAGATACAAATAAAAATTTTGTCGGCAATACTCATAAAATGTACCTAATGAGAATTACTTTTTTCTTCAATGGTACTAGTATTTGGGGCGAAAAATCACGGTTTTTTTCCTAATGATCTTTAACGTTTCATATACCTATCTTCAGAACGAAGCTTTATTCGCAAAAAAATGCCTCTAAATGTGCATCTGTAAAGGTCATCAAAGACAAATTTTGGTTATCATTCCTAATAGTAGTACTCTTGAAGATAAAAAAAACAATTCTCTTATTGGATACAAAGATTAAGCATTTTGGACTATAAGATTAGTTTGACGTTAAAAACTACTTATAACCTGTATGTTTTTTTGCATGTTCGTCACTGGTGACTAAATCTGCTAAGATTATCTTTGCAAAACATGTTTAGCTTCATTGAAGACAATAAGCCAGTAAAATCCATCCAAAAAGCTAATTTTGGGTAGTGATAGAGAAAAACCTTCACTATTTCCACTAGTAGCTCATGCCCTCTGTATGCATTTGTGGTGGGGTATTTGGAATGCTTTATTTTTAGAGTTCTCCATTTATGATCAAGTAGCATAGAGATTTCCTCAACTTTTGTGGCATATTTTCATCGTTTAAGAGTCTCCAAAAAAAATATTTGTAGATAAGAGTCATCCACAAAAGTGATTACTATGTGGGTTCTACCTCGGGGATGTTAATACTCTTGGTTTACGTCAGCTTGACAATGTTTGTTAAAACCGATCGTGATAGTCAAACCTTGCTCGTTGCACAGATCTTATGAACAAACTCCCCAGGGTACTGAGGGGGAAACTATTGGGTAATCCGAGTCTTTAGAATTTTAATGAATAGAAATGATGTTGTATTCCCAGCTAGGAAAATGGTTTATAGCCACCGTGCAGGCAATGCAAACCTGCAAAAAATGTCCCGAAAGTGATTTTGGGAAAGAGCTCTGACGATCAAGTCAGTTCCTTTCTCAAGAGAATTGGTATTTCTTAGTTTAGTTTTACTTACCTGAGTTGGTGTTTCTCTCCTTGTATTTATAATGGACTACAGTCATGGCTCCATATTACTAGGGTTCGAGATCGTGGGTTGCTATAAACTTGGTTCATGGCTGCGTCTTGAACGTGGCTTCCACATTTCTCGGTTCGTGGCTTATTCCCTTTGGACATGACTCCGTATTTCTGAGATCATGGTTGAGTGAACTCTGCCTTTCTCGGTTCGTGGTTAAGTGAACGTCGCCGTTCTCTATTCGTGGTTGAGTGTTCTTAGGCTAACTCTGTGTTTATCAATTCGTGGTTGAATCTTGGGTTGGGCCTAAAGGCCAACAACCTCTAGCTCATGGGCTAGGTATACACCATAGTCCCCCGGCCATGAAGTCAATAAAACACGGAGCAATGAATGTGCTTGTAGGATTTGTGTGAACTGTTATTCTGTTTATTCTCTAAATTATAATAACATGTTCGTTATCACAGCCGCTTAAACTATCTTTGCGAAGAGTTGTGTGCTTCTTGTCTACACTTGGGAATTGTTGAGTTATCTAAAATTTTAAGTTTGAAGTTGAATTTGAATTCTAAAAGTGTAGGGATTCTGATAAACTTTAGCTGTTACGATCTTGTCTTTCTGAGCCAAGATTTTCTCCTCATTATTCGCTATACTGTTCTGTCTTTTCTCTCCCGATGTTACCTTTTCTTCCATTATAAATGCTTCTAATTTGATAACTTAACTCCAATATTATTCGCTGTGTCACACCTATTCACATACCACCGCCTTATCTTATTCAAAAAAAGTAACTTAATATTTTTCAAGACATCCATCATTGTTTTTCTTGCTTATTTAACTCCTCTTGACTTTTTAGTATCTTAAATTAAATTCTGTACTTTATTGGTTCTTCAAGCGTCTAAATTATTCATCTTCTTCTTCTCTTCTTTATTTTTCCTGCTCATCGACGTTCTCCACCAATTCGTAAGTTTTTCTTTCTTTAATCTTCTCTCTCTCTTTCTGGAATGATTCTCATAATTGTGAATTTGTGTTGTGTTTCCACTTAAAAAAAATCTCAATTTTGGTCCAGATGTCCTACGATTGTCTTTTTAGTCATGCATTTTGTCTTCATTTTTTCAACTTTCACCAAATTATACTCCCTGCATTCTATAATTCTAATTAATAGGGGTTTTTTTTCTGAATCCTAGGAGTCATCACTGACCAAATATCTACCCATATTCTTGTTGATCCTTCCATAGAGGAGGTCCAAGTTGACGATGTTAACTCCGGGGAGAATTTTGATCAAACCGGTTCTTCTGTCGTTAGTAGCATTCTTTCTGATTATTACTAGGAAAATTTAAAAAATAATTTTTCTTTCATGTCTTCGTTTGAGCTTAGAGCTCCTGATAACTTTGAGAGTGTTCGCACTCCTCCTACTGGCTACATCTCTTGTTATTTATATTAACTTAAGTTTGGACTTACTTTTCCTTTGTCTCAGCACATCATAGATTTCCTTTTACAATATCGAACGGAAATATTTCAGTTTCATCCTAAGGGTAACGTGATCATCATTGTTTTCTACCATGTGTGTGAACAAGCCCATATCCATTTTTCGATTGACTTATTCTGTATCTTGTATCAACTTCGCAAGGTGAAAAATCATCCAATGAATTCACCTTTTACCCCGTCATTCCTGTTGCTGAGCTTTTTAGTGGATTTCCAAGTAATTGTGGTGTATGACGTAAAAAAATCTATGTAAAACCGGGTAATGAGTGTGAATAGACCCTTCCAATTTGGAATTATAATGTTCCCAAATCCAAACTTCCTAATCCAAAGGTTCGACTTAATGCTAACTTAGAGGTTGTATTAAGACTCAATGAACACTCAATATGTCTTTGCCATGGTTATTCTAAGAGCGAAGGTGTTTGTTAACTGTTATATTTTTATTTCACCATGTGATACTTACTTTTATCCCTTATTCTTTACACTGCTTCATTATTTCTGTGTGTTCGTCTGACTTGTGTTGTATAATGAATTGTAGATATGGATCTAGCTGGGCATTCTGTTGACAGATCTTTTATCTCTGACGATAAAAATGAAGAGATGGAAGCCATGCTCATCCAACCAAATGATACCATTGCTGACGATGCCTCTAAGGAAAATTTCACTGAAGAAAATTCTCAATTAGTATTTGGTAGTGGTAAGGCGCCAAAAGGAGAAAGGGTGTCTATGGAAGATGCTGCTACTACTACTAAAGAGGGGGAAAAGCAATGGAGTGGTGATTCGTTGACTGCCTTGGAGCCCTCCGAGAAGAGAGGTCGCACTAAACACTTCCATTCTAAGCCTCCGCTGCGAAGCAGCAACTTGTTGACAAAGGGGACATTCCTGCCACTCTTTCTAAGCTCTCTCTTAACAAATCAATAGTTGTGATATGTTCGTTGTATTTCTAAAATGGTTCTTTTTTATTTCAATATTCTCTCATTGCTATGCTTGATTGTATATGTTTATTCATGTCATTTTATGTCTTATGTTATAAGATTGGTGAGAGTCTTCAACTTGTTGGTGAACAGGATGCCCAATTCTCCAAGGAGGACAGTTCGCTGCTAGAGAGGTATGACGTTACTGAGAAGAAAAACGAGGCTATGAAGATCTCTCTTGAGGCTGCTGAGAAGCTCGCATAAGCTGCTAAAGAAGAAACCAATAGACTCTGCTCTGAGTTGAAGGAAATGCGGACTAAGGGTCTATCTTTGCCTAGTTATCCTCAGGTTCTTGCAGATCGACTTTTTAAAACAAAGTCTTTCTTCAATCTATTCGAGGAGATTTCTAGCTATGCTCCTAATATTGGTAATTTCAGAGCCTTAGTGGAGTTGCGGAAGCTGAATCCCACCTTGAAGGTGAAAAAATTGCCTCCATTGGCCAAATCCAAAGCAATACTGGAGCAACAAAAGGCTGGACTTAATGCTAAATTTGTGAAAAGGATTTCTGATAGTGGGCACTCCTACACCTTATTATCGCATATTTCTGGTCTTCGCTCATTGTCGTCTATTTCTGAGCTGCAAAAGTGTCATGTTGATTATCTTGACGATCTTCCATTTTCTTCTCCTAATCCTAATCCCTCTTCTAACTCGAAGGACAATTCGAACAAGGAGGTTTCTGCTCAGCCTGCGAACAAGGAGGATTCTACTCTTGTTGTCCGGGATTCGGCTGCTTCTCTTTCTAATGTTAGTTAATCTTAGTGTTATGGATAACTTTAAGACCATTTTTATCTGTAATATGTAATGGTTCTTTGATGTATGTGTACACTATATGTACTATTTGGATCTTCATTTGGTATATCAATTCTAATTTTGTACTTTCTCCTCATATTTATTCATATGCAGGGTTTTGATATTTTGGTCAACAATAAGGTTTGAAAACTTCTTGACTCGTTGGGATCTAATGTTTGTTTTCAGTGACCTCCTCAGTTTGTATCCTCCGATTCCTATTGCCCTATTAGGCTGATTGAAGCCATAGAGTCCCTATCCAAGGAATATGTTGAGCTGCTTTCTACTGATCATTTTTCTAGCGTTGGTTATTATACTTTGAAATCAATTCCATTATGTCTTGGATGGAACATCTTTACCTCTTCATCATCTTTATCTCCTCCTATGGATTGCCCTTGTAGTAAGTTTGTACATGAGGGTTACAACATTCAATCTCTGAAAAAGGTTATTTTTTGTAGTTTAGTTGATCTTGATTCTGTTGGTGTGTACTTGCGCTCTATCAACCTTCCTAGTCGCGTCCAAGAATGGGAGCTAATGTTAGGTATTTGTCTCAATTATATACTACTTAGCATCAATGATTTGGAGCTTGGATGGAATAAGACTATAAAAGAATCACAAGACTGCATTCAGGAGTTGAAGGATTCTACGCCAAACAGAATCTTATTCACTGATAAATGTTAAGCTTATTTTAAATGATTGGTCAGCAAGAGGAAGCAAATAATTTTTCTACGAACAAGGTGCACGAGATTCATCAAAAGAACTTTATTATAGATAAGCATTGTTCTCGTATTGACCAATTATTGGATTAACTGAAGAAGAAATAAGATGAATGTGATCATCTTTCTACTTCTTCTGCAGGGTGGCAGAGTAGGTTTGACAAAAAGTTTGCTATGAATACCCAACTGTGTAGTCAGAATGACCATCTTCGTGTTGAGTGTGATCGTCTTGACTCATGTGTACATCAACTCAAACAAGCTTATGTTGACTATAAAGACAAAATCTAGGCCCTTTCCTCCTCATCTCGTGGTTCCAGTTGCCGTGAGGATCTAAATATGAATATTGGGGGGCAAAGAATTAATTTATCTGAGTCTGTTACAAGAAGAGATACACAACTTGGAGTGTATAAACAAAAGCTATCAAGAGATTGTTGACCTCATGAGTATGCAACTTGATCACGAAAAGTTCGGCCCTATAACTAATTTTTAGGCGTATTATGCTATGTATCTTGATTGTATGAAATGAAGCGGTCGAATGTGTCATCCTTCTTACTTGCATATGAAATGGTGCAATGATCATATTGTATCTGAGGAATATTAGGCTGAGCAATCTCGTCACTGTGGTTGTTTTTCATCTTCTGGGTCATCTCGCACATCAAGGCGTATATATTTTCTTTTATTTGATGTAATAATTTGTTCTTAGAAATGTTTGAAATACTATCCATGTGTTTCTATTTTGTTTCTGCTTTTTGAATCTGATGCCTTTGCTTCTGATTAGTATAAAATGTCATGTTTTATATTTTTACATGCATGCGCACTCGTATGTTTGTATTTTTGTTTGCAAGATCTATAGCTTGAATAACTAAGGTTTTAAACCTTCATTTTCCGAAGCTGCAAGATCTATCGCTTGCTTTTGTCGCTGCTCTTGTATGCATGTGTGCCTTTTTGCAAGATCTATAGCTTGTAAATTGCAAAATTGTACTGTGCAAACCTGCAAGATCTATTGCTAGCTTTTGTCGGTATTTTTGTAGGCATAGTTTCCTTCTTGAAAGATCTATAGCTTGCAGAATTTAAGTTGCAAAACTGCAAGATCTAGTGCTTGCTTTTGTCGCTATTTTTGTAGGTATATTTCCCTTCTTGCAAGATCAATAGCTTGCAGAGTTGTGGTTACGAAGCTGCGGGATCTATTGCTTGGTTTTGTCACTTTTCTAATTTTGTTGTGTTGCGATTATGCAACCTTACCTGTTTGCGATTGCGATATATGATATTTTTTTAATTTTTGCGATGTGTTATGGTTTACTACTTTGTGCTAGTATTACCATGGACTTCGCCTAAAATGTAAGTGAACAATAGTGTGAAATATTTCCTCGAAAGACATTTTTTTATATTTATTATGTACAGTCACGATGATATTGTGCCGAAAGCCAAATAATATTGCCTACACTGAAAAGGCTGCCAGTGATCATATCACGGGCTCCTGTACAACTGAGTTTCTCCTATCGTCCATGAAGGTTGTAAACATAGAACTTCCTTATCTTGATCACATTCCAAGCGTTCGGGACACTACTATCATCCAATATTTCTAACTCGTAGAAGTTGGATCAGTGTGCTTTCGTTGCTCTATACTGGTCTTCCCATTTTAGGCATAGTTTTCCTTTTTCTTCTGCCAGGCTTGCCTCATTCTTCCACAGTACGAGATCACCAGTTCAAAATTGTGTTTTCTTGACTTTCCCATTATATGCTCGGGCCATCTTCTCCTTTTATTTTCCTCTGTGATCGTTGGGTGTTCCTTTTTCCTCAAGTTCATCTAAATCCAATCTCGTCTTTTTGGGATTGTCGCCTCATTGTATTTTTCCACTCTAAGACTTGAGTTCCCGGTTTAACTGGTATTACTACCTCATGACCGTAAACTAGGCTATACTGTGTTTCCCCAGTTGGTTCTCGCACGATTGTTCTATATGACCACAGTGTGTTGGGTATCTCATCAACCCAACCAGTTCACCTCCCCTCTAATCCTTTTTGAATTCCTTGGACTATAGTTTTGTTAGTTACCTCCACTTGGCCATTAGCCTAGGAATGAGCTACAGACGTGGATTTTTGCACAATCCCTAACTTCAAGCACCATTTAGTAAAATTCCCACTTGTGAGCTGCGTACAATTATCTGTGACGATAGTTTGTGGCACACCAAAAGGGAAAACTATGTTCCTCCAAACAAACTTTGTTGTTACTTCTTTTGTGACTCTTCCTAATGGGTTCACTTCTATCCATTTCGTGAAGTAATCGATTGCCACGGTCAGAAATTTTGCACTACCAACTCCTTTGGGGAAAGGTCCCACCAAGTAGATTACCCATTTGTCAAATGGCCAGGATCCATATATTCCTGTTAAAGTGGCATGTGGCTTATGCGATGCTAACGCATTAATTTGGAAGTTTTTGCACTTTAGCACGAAGTTGTGCGTATCGTTGAACATGGTTGGCCAACAGTGTACTGCTCAAATTATCTTTTTTACGGTTATTCAAGATCATTGATATGTCCTACATAATCCTTCATCAACCTCTTTCGTGATTTCCCTTGCTTAGGCTGGTCCCACACACTTTATTCATGGGGATAGGAAACATTTTTTGTATAGAATCCCCCCAATAAACATAGTTGTGAGATCGTAATTCCAACTTTCTAGCATGTATCTTGTCTTCCGGAAATTTTCCCATTTTAAAGTAGTTTTTTAACGGTGTCATCCAGTTCATTTCTTCTATCTAGACTGTTGACACATTTGTTGTTACTATACTCCTGACTGGTATGACTTCCACATTTACATCATTTTGCCCCAGGGAATAATCAAAGCCAGGTGTCCCAAATTTATTTAAGGCCTCAGCTTTGGTATTTTTGCTCCTTGGGACGTGTTGAATGTCGAAGTATTAAAGTTGGCTTATAAGTTAGATAAGTCTTCTCAGATACTTTATCAACTGCTCCTCTCGCACCTCATAATCCCCACGAACTTGCTAGACTACTATTTGTGAATCACTAAAGCACTTAACCCTCTTGACCTTCATCCTGATTGTGAGATCCAATTCGCATATTCGTGCTTCGCATTCGACTTCATTTTTGGTGAGTGGGAAATCAAAATCAAGCTAGTATCTCTGTTATCCCTCATGTGGATTTACCCATAGCAAACCTGCACCACAACCTTCTTTTTTGGACGGCCCATCAATGAATAGTTTCCATGCAATGTCTTCCCACTTTGACTTCTATGTCTATTCCAAGATTTTCAGGTGCACTTGCCTCTTGTTCATCTGTGCTTGTCATTTTTTCAATGAAATCCGCTAAAGCTTGCACTTTTATTGCAATTCACGGCTGAAATTGAATCTCATAATGTCCCATTTCAAGAGTCCAGTTAGTCATTCTGCTAGACGATTATGGTTTGCTCAAAATGTTCTTGATTGGATAATCAGTGTACACAACTATGCTATGACTTTGGAAATAACTTCGCAGTCTTCTTTTTGAGTAGGCTAATGCGAGATTTAACCTTTCAATGGGTAATTACGCCATTTATGCACTTTACAATATCATCCTGATGTAGTATACCGGCATCTGCCATTGTCGTTCTTGGCATACCAAGATCGAATTCACTGCCTTTGTTGAAATTTCCAAGTACAAGTATAAAGTCTCTCCTGGTATTGGTGACTTCAATGTTGGCAACTTTTTTAAGTTGTTCTTTCAACGATTCATACGCTCTTTGACTGTTTTAATTCAATGTGAGATTCTTGTCCTTTTTGAGGATGTCAAACAGTGGGAAGTGTTTTTCCACAGCTTTGGAGATGAATATGCTTAGTGATTCTAGTGATCCCATCAACACCTGTACTTTTTTAACTGTTCGCGGTTGAGGGAGATTGACTATTTCTTGTATCTTCTTTGGATTAACTTCTATACCTTTGGAGGATACTTTATATCCTAAGAATTTTCCTGCGCCCACTCGAATTATGCATTTCTTAGGGATGAGTTTCATACTGATCCCACTTAGCGTATCCAGTGTCTCCTTCAAGTCTTGCACAAAGTGACATACTCTTTTGCTTTTAATCATCATGTCATCAACATATGCTTCAACATTTCATCCTATTTGATTGTGAAATGCATTGTGGACTACTCATTGTTATGTTGCGCCAGCATTCATTAGGCAGAATGGAATCTTCACATACCAAAATACTCCAAAACTTGTTATGAAAGTTGTCTTTTCATAATCTTCTGGATGCATCAGTATCTGGTGATATCCTTTGTATGCATACAAGAATTCTAGGACTTTATGTCCTTATATTTCTTCCACTAACTGATTAATTTTAGGCAAAGGATAGAAAATGTTTCGGGCATGCCTTATTTAGATCAGTGAAGTCTAAACACATTCTCCATCCCGCGTACATTTTTTTTCACCATTACTGGGTTTGCTAACCACTTTGGGTAAATTACTTCTTTTAAAATACCAGCATGAAGTAATGCTCTAACTTACTCCTTGATCTCTTTTTGTCTATCGCTTGGAAAACTTTGTTTCTTTTCCTTGATTGGCTTGATCGAATCATTGATATTTAAATACTAGGTAGCAATTTCTGGATCTACTTCTCCCATGTTCTTTACAGTCTATAAGAATGTATCTTTGTGACTTTGAAGGATTTCCATCACTTTTTCCTTCACCTCGGTTGGAAGATACTTTCATATCTTAACGCACTTTGAAGTGTCTTCGTCATCCTGACTGACAACTTTGGTTTCTTCTCCAAGATCCACCTGAGGTTCTGATTGCTTGGCCAATCCATTTTCCGAGATAGTG
This sequence comes from Rubia tinctorum, assembly GCA_032355605.1. Classification (NCBI taxonomy): domain Eukaryota; kingdom Viridiplantae; phylum Streptophyta; class Magnoliopsida; order Gentianales; family Rubiaceae; genus Rubia; species Rubia tinctorum. The sequence goes on along the minus strand of JAULKM010105506.1, from coordinate 9,634 downwards.
CTAACCATTCTTTTGTTCAACATTTCTCCTTGCTTTCATCGCGATAACCATGCACTGCCTAGTTGTTTGCTGATTTTCTCTTATCGTTGTAATTCCAGCTGGGGTTGGAAACTTCATCACTAAGTGATATGAAGACCATATTGCTTTCGATGTATTCATCTAGGGTCCACTAATGGTGGCATTAAATGGACTTTGTGCGTCTATGACAATAAATTCACACAAGATGGTGCAATTTATGTCATTCTCACCTATGGTAAGAGTCAGCTGTATGTTACCCAAAGGTGTCTCTGTTCGTCCTGTAAAGCCTACAAGAGAGGATGAAGACTTCTTCAAATTAGTTTGTTTGAATCCTAATTTATCAAAGAAATCTAGGAATAGGATTTCGACTGCGCTCCCATCATCCAAGAATACCCTGTGAACTGTGGCATTTCCAATCTTAGCAATAATAACCATGGTCCCATTATGAGGCAAAGCATTGGGAACCGTATCCTCTTCGCTAAATGTTATTGTCTCAAAAGAACAAAGTCTTTTATCAACAGGCTCTTGTGGTGAAGAGTATCTGCCCTTGCCTTTCCATGTGTTGTTAGACAGAGATTCTGTTGATCCATAGATCGATAGGATTACTTTTTCTGGGGCATCATTCACCAGGTCCTCTTCATAATCCAATGTTGCTGTCATTTTGTGACTCTTGCTCTCCGCATTCACTTTGCCCCGGTTTTTTTGCCATGGAGTTTCCTGTTTTGTTTGTTGTACTGGTTTCCTCTATCCCCTTTTTGTATTGGCTTAAATAAAAATTTCTCAAATTTTCCTCTATTATCCTTCTCAAGTCTCTGCAGTATTCGATGTCATATCCATGGTTCTTGTGGAAGGCACAATAGTATTCCCCAGACCGCTTGTCTGGTGGTTCTATCAATGGCATAGGTTCGCGAAACAACTTCTTGTTCGCCTGCCGAATCTCCTTCCACGATTTTGTCACATGACTTTCTGGAAATGGTGTCATTTGTACCCCCGATTCTCTTTCATTAAAATGGATATTCCTTTTTCCCTTCTTGACAAAGCCTCTCTGTGGGTCTTCTACTTTTTGTTTCTCCCCTCTCGCTTCAATCATTTTCTGCAATTCTCTTTTGTGAGTTTCTTATAGAATTCTCCTGATCGCATAACACCCGCGAATGCGCCTAGTGATGATTAGAAGGACAGATCATGAACTTACAAACTTTTAGTAACAAACCTATTGTTATAATCTGCGAGGCTTTCATCGTTTCGCTGAGCTATGTTGTTTAGATCCACTATCGTTTTGGTAAACTTTTGCTTCTGATAGAAGTGCCCTAAAAACAAGTCTGATAATTGTGCCCAGGAGAGAATACTTCCACTTAGTAGGTCATCGTACCATGTGATTGTTGTCCCAGGTAAGAAAATAGGGAAATCTTTGCAAACTAGCTCAATCTCCACATCGCAAAATTGCAAACTATTGCGATAGGAATGTAAGAATTCCTTGGGATATGTTGCCCCATCGTAGATTTTCCCATGCAACAGTAGCTTGAAATATTTTGGCATTTTGAAATCGCGAAGATGCATTGCTAACGGTGAATGGTCCATATCATCTCCTGCCACTATATCTCTTAATTCTTCTTCCTAGTTAAGGCTCTCATGCCTTTAACTTACTTTTTTTTATTTCTTTTTGAGGATTTTGGCTTGATCGAGGCTAGGAACTGGTTATATAATTGCTCTCTATTCACTTCTAAGAAAGCTGCAAAAGCTCTCCTTTATTTTTCTTGATTTTAATTAGGAGATTCAGCTTCTTCCTCATCGTCATCTGTATCTTATTTGTTGTGCTCTCGTTCTTTACTAGGAACATATTATTGGTCTTCATTGGGATACGTATTCTTGTTGCGCCCAGTTGTTCATTCTTCCATATGATTCTGGTTTCTCTCGCTTCTAGCGAAAACCATGGTTATCCTGAAAGGAATAAGGGACTTTTAAAAAAGAAAAAAATTCCCACAAATGGCTCCAATGATTTCGTATTCCCAACCAGGAAAATGGTTTATATCCACCATGCAATCAACGCAAACCTGCAAGAAAGGTCCCAAAAGTGATTCCGAGGAAAGAGCTCCGACGATCAAGTTAGTTCCTTCCTCAAGATAATTGGTATTCATCAGTTTAGTCTTACTTACCTTAGCCAGTGTTGCTCCCCTTGTATTTATAGTGTACTATAGTGATGGCTAGGGTTCAAGATTGTGGGTTTCTATAAACTTGGTTCATGGCTGAGTCTTGAACATGGCTTCCGCCTTTCTCGGTTCTTGGATTATTCCATTTGTACATGACTCCGCCTTTCTCGGTTCGTGGTTGACTGGACTCCGCCTTTGTAGATTCGTGGTTGAGTGTTCTTGGGCTAACTCCGTGTTTATCAATTCGTGGCTGAATCTTGGGCGGGACCTGAAGGCCAACAACCTCTATCTCATGGGCTAGGTATGCACCAAGAATGAAATATTACCTTGGTATTTGATGTGTGGAAACCCTCCTAGATCAGTATAATTCCAAAAATTAGCACTGCAAACGCAGCCTCTTCGAGGACATGCAAAAGATATCCTCGGGGCGTTCCCCGGAGAAAGATCTGACGTTCAAGCTATGGTTGTTCTTTTTTTATTGCTTGTGGTAGAATCCATTTACTTGATTCGTCATCATGTTTATTTATTTACATATGTTGTATCGTGCGATCTTGGCCTACGTGTTTTACCCCTTATTCCATACATCGTGGTTTAGTGAAGGGTGTTTATGGTGCTAGGTTCTTCTGTTGTTTCGAGCAAGTTTCTATGCATGCTCAGCGAACTAATTTTTTCTTACAAGGTGGTTATCCCGATGATAGACTTCACTTAAGTGAGTAGGTATATACCATAAGTCCCCCAGCCCCGAAGTCATGGTTAGTTTAGTGAGAAAAACAATCTTATCAGATTGAGTGAAGTGTATGCATGAGTAAAGCTCTTTGAGTAGGCGCATAAAAACTTCTCAATTTGGTGAGAAGTTAGTTGTGTAGCAAAACATTATTTCGTGGGTAAAAGAAATGCTGAAAGATGAAGTTTTTTCGTGTAACTTTAGGTGATGGTTACTAGTGGCCCGAAAAAAGGATAATTTTCAATTAAAATTGACCAAGACGTGAAGTAATCATTACTAGGTGCAGATTAAAACAATTTATTACGGTCGTTTATGAACTTTTTGTTCAGTGGGTCTATTTTGCGGATGTTACTTTCTTCTGAAATCTACGGTGAGCGAAAAGTTGATAAGGGTGAGTGTGCAGTGTAGGAGATCAATTAGCCTTTTAAAGGGAAAGTATTTTCAAATCTCTAGCTATCAAGAGGAACCAGGTAGGGTGATATATTATTTTATCACCAGACATATTCATCATCTGCGGAGAAGTCATACAGTTCAATAAAAACTAAGATATATATATATATATATATATATATATATATATATATATATCAACACCCTTATTTTAATACCAATTTTAACAATTCAGCTAATTAATTAGCAATATTAATCCTTTCCTTTCTAAATTTCCTAATTAGCGAAGAGTCCACAGTAGAGAAAAAGAAGAGGTTGCCAGCATCAAGGACACCGGATCTCAAGTCATCCGACTCACCCCTATTGGCCGACTCGAGGAGGTTGCCGTCACCACCGGCCAAGAAGATGAGGAAGCGCTTCTCGATCTGAAAGAGAATCTTTATCAATCTGACAAGGACAGAAACCAGAGGAGGGAGTGTGAAGATTTTGCAGCATAAGACCATGTGAAGTAGTAAAACCACGCCCAAACCACTCTTGGGTTTCAGTTTATTAAATAATCAATCTCTCTCTCATCCACCTCATCAATTCAAACCACAACCAAAAAACTCTATTTCTCTCTCCACAATGGTGGAAACCACTCACAAACCACTTCATGAATCTCACTTGATTCTCTCTATCCTACTCATTAATTCTACCTCTAATAAATAATTCAAATAAACTTACCTAACAAAATAAATTTAAATGTGAAATTTAATAATACACCTATAATTATTGAATTTGATTTTGTTTTTTGAAATCTCATTTTCGAAATTAATTTCAATTTGTAAAATATATTTTATGAACCATAATTAAACAAAAGAAACACATATATATTTTTTAAAGAATATAATTTTGATTTTTAAAAAGATCCGAAATTTAATTTCAATTTTTAAAACAAAAATTAGAATTTTTAAAGAAAATCTTCAACTTTTTTTTCTTCAGAATTTTAACAATTTTTCATATTTTTTTAAAAATAATTAAATTATTAGGTTAGGACACGTGGCCGCATGAGAGCGCGCCACGTGTCCATACAGAATTTTAAAAATAAGGAGGGTCTGCATGTGGCCACTAGCCCAACCAGCGGGCGTCACGTGGCCAAAGCATGCAAAGAAAATGGAAAGAAAGTTCAGCGCGGGCCAGGGCAATAAAAGGCTCTGCAAAAAACACAGAGCACCTGGTTGCCAATGGAAAAATCGGGTCCACGGTTTTTATTAATTCCAACCACTCTCAAACTCCCATTGTTGGTTTAATTGTCCCTATTTGGTCCCAATTTTTAATTCAACCCACTTCGAAACCCGCATTACACATGCTCTAACTCCATACGTATCCTTCCTCCATCCTATCAGAATTCTCCCTCTATTTACACAATCATTGTTTGATAGAAAATCACATCCTTCACAAATTTTCCCCTGAGTTTCTGTTAATTTTCCTCTTTAACCTTAGCTTCAAGCAAACAAAGAAAACTAATTTCCTGTACAAAACATATTTTTTGACAAATTTATGTTTTCCAGGCTATTTACACCTCATATATTCCAGACTAGAATATTATATTCTATCAGGGGGTTTAAGAGGAGGTAATGTACTTTTTTTTAAAGAACATACACTCGATTGCCACCCTTTGAGGACTCTACCTTTTCAGGGCATACATCTGCTATGCATTCTCCTGATTTTTAAGTCACCCACCCTCAGTTTTATCATTCTGCAACTCCAATATCTTATATTCAGTTTGCATAGGTTGTTTCTCCTGCTTCTTTTCTAGATTTTTTTCTTCACTACAGTCACTTTAGGTTGATATTCTTTTTTCCTGCATTCCTCAGTAGTATGCCCCGTCATCAAACAATTTTTCCATATGTTTGTTTTCTATTCAAAATGGAGTTTCTATCTCCATATAACTTCAATTTCATCAATATAATCCACAAATTCGGGCACTGCATCAGAAAATTCCATCTCCAGCTAAACCATAGTATAAATTTAGCCTTTCTAAGTTCAATGTTGTTCTATCAAGCATTAAAGGCTTTCCTATGGGGCTAAGAATTGTACTCGAAATTTCAGGTGTCCAGTAAATAGGGTTTAGCCCATATAGCAGCTGTACCCATACTAGTACACATAAAAGGAGCATCTTAGTTTATGCCTAATTCCCATGGCTTTATCAAAATCGGCCTTCCACTGAGATAAACAATACCTCGTTTCACTGCAGTGTTTCTTCTCTCCATATCTTCAAATCTAATCAGAAAGACCTCTGTCTTAACCAATGATAGATGCAATTTTCCAAGCTCCCTCCATATTCTATATAAAAACCCTCCATCACATCATGAGGTGGATTCATACGAAGAACTTGACAGACAACAGCTGCATCCCAAATATTAATACTTTCTTCAACACTAGATTTCAAAATTTTACCAATCTTCCTCACATCTACTGTTATCGGTTCATAGAATTTCATACTGGTTTATTTATCTTTAAACATATCAGACCAGTTCTCTTTTACTACTGTGCTAGCATTAATCTAATTAACAATGGTTTCATCACCCCATTTAAGACATTGATTACCATATACTTGACCTAGCTCAATTCCCCTTTTCTCCTTCTAATTCTCATTTATCAATCTAGTATATCTATCCTTCTACTTGGATTGAGGTGTGCTTGTGTTGTGATTGTTCTTCATGTCAGACCTACGCCTTCGTCCTCATCCCCCCGTAGTAGAACACTAAAAAATTAAAGAAATTTTGAGCCAAAAATAATTTTCCTGATCGCACACGGTATAGGTGCAATTGCACACACTAATCGCACACACTTATGAAGGGAGACACTCTGGTTTATATGTATTGTTATTTTATAAAACTTATACTCCTACTGTAATATATAGTTTGAAACATAATTTTTCTAAATAAAATAGTTGTGGTAAAGCTAAACAGTAGCAGTTCATTCGATAAATATTTGAAATATATCTAAAGATAGAATAAGTATGCATTGTTTCAAATATTTTTCTTATAGACAAGTAAATGTGTTAAGAAGAGAAAATTTTATCATTACTTGCTCTAGTCAATACTTTTTACAAATAAAATAACATTTATTATCATCATAAAAATTAAAAAGGATTTCTACCTCTGCCATTGCTAACAATCCCTCCTGCTAAAATGAAACTTGTCCTAATGTCCCCAAACTCTGACCGAGAGAATTTGATGTTTTGTTTCTTCCATCCTGCTCCCTGTATTGGTGAAGCTATGTTTCTATATTTTGATCTCTCTGCTTCTTTTCTTTTATATGCCCCCAGTACTGATGGTTCAAGAGGAGTGAAATCAGTTGCAAGAGATTCTTTATTTTGAAGGATCTCTCTGTTATATCTTCTAAGATTAATCACAGAATGTCGAATCAATAATAAATTTTCATTGCTTATCACGATCCTTCTTTAGGCTTACTTTTTCGAGCCAGTAAAATTTCTAAATCAGACATGCATTCCTTCTTTCGAATTCATGTGCTCCCGATCATTTAAAATCCCACCTTTTACAAAACATTCCATTTCTTCTTTTTTTTCATGAAGATTTATCAGCAGAAGAAATTCCTTCTCTAGCAACAGGGCCGGCCCGACGCACTGGGCTGAAATATATTTGTTGGGCCCGAAATAATAATTTAATGTTTTTTTTAACTTTTTGCTTTATTTCAGTAAGATTTGGGCCATTTAATTCAAATCTCGGTCATTTTAAAAATTGAATTACTTTTTGACCAACTAAATCAAAATACTAAATGACTTTTTGGCCCATTCAATTACTAAACTTAGGCAAATTATACTGTATCCCAGAGGTACGATGCTCATTGTATCTCTTGGGTATACTATCTTCATTCAAATAATTAGTGATAAACATTCCTAAATTAACTCCCTAAAAGGTGGACAATAGATAGTAACTATTTTATTATTACTGTTGTTGGTGGAGATACAGTAAATATTGTGTCCACGGGACATGATATGCATGCGAATTGAAAATTCTAAATTCTTCCTTTTCTTATATATATATATATATATGTATATATTAATTTGAAGAAAAAATGGCGAGTTTATTATTTATTTATTTTCCTTTAACAAGTAAATATCACCACTGTCTTTATTTAAATTTACATAATTTTTACATCAATTCTACATGCATCATTTCCTCTGCATATTAAAAAAATGCAAACTCTTGGGAAAGACGGTCTTTCCATAGGCTTATGGAAAGATGAGGTTTAATTATAATAATAAAAGGTAAAATGTCTTTGTTTCAATATTAAAGTTTTATTATGCAACGTGTAGTAGTTATAAATTTTATAACCTGGTTCATACAACCAAAAAAATTTATCTTAATTTCTTCAAATTTACATTTTAAACCTTGGTCTTTCCATAACTTATGGAAAGACCGTCTTTCAAGAGAATGACTCTTAAAAAAATTGCAAATAGATTTTTTTAAATAAAACATTAAAAATTGAATAGTAATAAAATCAAGATACACGGTCTATACAATAAATTTTATCTATTACTAAAAGAAAATTTATAGATTTACTTTTGAATAGGTATAAATAAATTTAAATTTTGCATTTTAATTCAGTAAATTAAAGATTAAACACATTACTAAATCTAAAATATTATGTTAGATGATTTAAACAAAGTAATGTTTTTTTATTGTCTTAATTTATGTCCCCTCCATTTTGTATTGTTTTTAATTTTTCAATAATAATAAAATAAGCATGGAGTGAGCTCATAGTATTGCACTTGGTTATGTTACAATCTCCAATAAATACCTTTATGTATTTAGTATTAAAATTATTTAAAAATTATAGAAGGGCCCAAAATGAAATCTTTGCACGAGACCTTGAAATACATTAAACCGCCCCTATCTAGAAATTACCAAAATCGGAATCACCTTATCAATATTATAAATATGTGGCCAAATACTTGTTGCAGAAAACATAATATTCAACGATAGAGAGATCAAGTGCATTGCAATCAACACTCCCTCATGAACATACAATTTCAATAACTGACCAATGTTGAACCGTATCTGATTTGAATTGATTATATGGTCATCCATTTTTTAGCAGTAATTTTTCTAAATTCTTGAACTGAGTATGAACATAGGGACAAAATCAAGAAATATATACGGCGGGGAATGGTGGGAGAAATTTTCCCCAATATTTTTTACCTATTAAAGGGGGATGGTAGGAGGAAAAGAAAAATTCAAAATCACTCCAAATAATTTTCTTTCCAATGGAGAATGAAGGAGAAATTTTTAAAATTACTCCCAATAATTTTCTTTTCGATGGGGACTGGAATCCCTTCAACCACATGTACATCAGCGAACACGAATCTCTAATAATAAATTTTGATCCTGATCTAGCTCTAGTGAAACAATCAACAATGGCAATCCTTGTGGTTGTGGCTCCTTAATCCGCCCGTATCCATTCATCTAACGTTCCAATCCACTTAATTCTAAATTTGTAAGAGACCATGCATATAATTATAATTGATTTAGAATCAGAATAAAAAAGAAACCCTCTTTTTTATTGGTTTTGTATATATCATGTTCCATATTTGTTTCTACTTTGTATGCCATTTGTACTCACTGTATATATGAATACACTCAGCCACAATTATTTGTGGGTTTTACTTTCTATCATGGTAACATAAAAGTTTCTCTAAAATTCTTGGTCTTCTCTCTCTCTCTCTCTCTCTCTCTCTCTTCTTCAAAAAGTTCCTTGTTCTTTTCGATCATTCGTTGTTGTCTTCTTCCTCACACTAACGCCAAGCCAGACGTCGACTGCCAATTGCAAGCTTGTTGTGTGATTGATCAGTTCTATCTCTCTGTTAGTGTTTTGGATTGTTCGTTGTTTTTCATTAAAAAAAACAGGCGATCGTCACCCACCTGCCCCCGTCTAGTACATACCGATTGTCTCCGCCTCCAGTTCCTCGATCTTTTCCGCTGCTCGAGTCTCTGGAGGCCTTTTTTCCTGGCATATTCTGCTCCTCTTCAAGGTCATCTTTGGGGTTTGGATCTGTTTCTCATCTTCTCCAGGTATATCGTTGTAGGTTCTTGTCTGGTCGTCATCTTCAGTTATTTCGGTGAACTCCATTTTTTTTCAGTGACTTTTGTATCTTAACCGGTGTCATTCTCGGCTTCTGCTCGTTGCTTCTTCTCCTCGCGCGACTGTTGTGTTTTACCTCTTTCCGACCGACATACTGATACGATATCAAAAATGTCATTTATTATATATTTCTTAGTTTAGTATTTTTAGGAGTTTAACACTATACTCTTTTTCCCATTTAATGAGGCAGTGTGCTCATATTTAG
>JAULKM010105498.1:0-24485 GCA_032355605.1 Rubia tinctorum | reverse complement strand
TGTCCTCTTTACTAATCAGGCATTCCTTTGCAATACAATCTGCCACGTGGTTAGCCTCTCTAGGAATGTGCCTAATGATAGCCTGTTCCTTCATTCCAGCAATTTGATCAGCTTTGCAATATATTCTCCAATCGGCCATGGTAGGTGAAGAGATTGACCTAACAGCCTGTAGGCAATCCGTTTCAAGTATGGCATGCATGTTTTGAGACGCAATGAAACTCAGTCCATGATAGATCCCTATTAGCTCAGCGTGGAGTGGTGACAAAGCAGTAGTAAAAAAGGAAGCTCCATATATGAATTCTCCAAGATGGTTCCTAACTATGATTCCTATTCCTGCATTTCCTACCACCCAGGCAGCATCAACATTTACCTTAATGTTATTAATCTGTGGTCTCTCCCACTTAATGATACAGAAATTAGGCTTTGGCGGAGGTTTTAAAGGTGGAATTGATCCAGGAGCAAGGTATCTAGCCTCATTATTTGCCGAAAGGAAACACGGTTTAGCCAGAAACATATTATAGATATCTTGTACAATAGAATCTACCACTACCCTGCTTGACATTCTTTGTCCATGATAGATCCATCTATTCCTTGCTTTCCACAAATTCCAACAAGTATAGGATGGTATAAGTAAAATCAGAGTAGCATGCAGTTTTGAATTGGAATGCAGATGCCATAGAGTAGCTAATCTATCCCATAAGTTGAGCACATTAACAATAGGCAGTGCATAGATTCTGCATATGTCATTCCAAACATTTGCAGCAAAGCTACAGTTATTGAAAAAATGTTGGACGGAATCCATGCTTTCACAGTTAACACATTTAGATGGAAGATGAAAACCAAAATGTGTAAGGACATCATCAAAAGGAAGCAGAGCATTTAAAAGTCTCCACATAAAGATGGTAATCTTTAAAGGAATTCTTTGATTCCAAATGTTTTTTAAAGAGCTGAGATTACCTGATGTAGCTGCACATATTTGATATGCTGAACCGAAACCAAAATTTCCAGAAAAGCTTGGTTTCCAAATCAGTCTATCCATTCTCTGCTGATTAATCTCAGCCTCCTTCAGGAATGTGATTTGATCCTGTGGAAGAAACGAAGTTAGATGAGGAATAAAAACCAGTTTATGTTGAATAAACTCTTCCACAGAGCATGTTGCATGTATGCCTTCCAGAACACCGCCAGTAATAGCAGATATAGGCCCAAAGCCAGTCCAATTAGAATACCAGAAAGAGCATTTCCCTTGACCATGTATGATGAACGAATTGTTTTCTGCCAGATTATTAACTGACACAATTCTTGCCCAAACTTGTGATTTCCTGTTAGACAGAGCAAGTGACCAAATGAATTTTGACCACATTGTCTTTCCAATTTGGCATTTCCACCATAGTTTGAGAGATGAGGCCTGTAGGATAGTATGAATTGATCTAAACCCAAGACCATTTTGTTTTTCTGGAAAACATAATAAACCCCATTTCTTCCAGTGCTTTTTAAAACCAGTATCATTTTCCCCCCAGAAAAAATTTGCCATTTTCATTTCAATCTGTTTAACCACATGCTTAGTAGGTTTAATAACATTCCACACATGTTGTGGCAGTGAATAAATACAGCTCTTTAATAAAATCATTTCCCCCCCATAGAGAGCCATTTATTTTTCCAGTTTGTTAGCCTGGCTTCAATCATTTCCACAATTGGCCTAAAATGAGAGTTTTTTACTCTTCCCTTAAAAATGGGGCATCCAAGATACTGAAAAGGCATTGAGCCATGATTCATTCCAAGTATTTTCCTAACCTGAGCAATTTTCTGAATTTTAGCATGATGACTGATAAAGAAATCTGATTTTTTGTAGTTAATTTTCTGTCCGGAGGACTCCTCAAAAACCTGTAGGAATGCCTTCATTCTAACAAGACTCATATCAGTAGCTTTAAAGAAAATGACTGTGTCATCCGCATAACTAAGGTGTGAGATCTTAACAGTATTATATGGCAAATGAAAGTTAGCAATCTTGTTATTTTGAAAAACAAATGCCAAACTCCTAGTGAGAGATTCACTGAATAAGTTGAAGAGGAAAGGAGAGAGAGGATCACCTTGTTTGATGCCTCTTGTAGGTTTGAAAAACCCACACGGTTTTCCATTTACCAAAACTGAAAATACAGCTTGGGAGATGTTGTTCATAATGATAGCAGAAAAGGAAGCATTAAAACCGAAACCTACCAAGATAGCATTCAGGAATGACCAATTAACTCTATCATAAGCCTTAGTGAGATCCAATTTAATTATACAATTAGGTGATTTCTGTTTGTTATCTAAGAATTTAATCATCTCATGCATGCATATCACATTATCAGCAATATCTCTTCCTTTCATAAAAGCGGATTGGTTCGGAGAGATTAATTTATCCATGAGGGGTTGTAATCTCTCATTGAGGACCTTAGAGAGAATCTTATTAGTTACATTTGATAAAGATATAGGCCTATAATCATCAAAGGTTGTAGGTGTATGTTTTTTCGGAATCAGAGTTATCCAGGAACTACTAATCCCATTTGGGATTTTGGAACCTGCAATAAAATCATTTGCAGCTGAAAGGAGATCAGGCGCTATGGTTTCCCAGGCTTTCATGAAAAATTTTGATGTAAAACCATCCGGACCTGGGCTACTATTTTTATTAAGTCCAAAAACCACATTTTTTAATTCCTGTTCAGTGACCATCTTTGTCAGTTGTAAATTGTCATCATCAGAGATGATGCACGGGAGTTGTGATAAGAAATGACTCCTGAAGTCATTATCAGTTACTTCTTCAGTTAGCAAGGAAGAGAAGTGTGTGACTGCCTCTTTCTCTATTAAATCGATGCGATCTAGCCAGTTGCCCGAAGCAGATTTAATCTTAGAGATCTGAATCCTAGATCTTTTTTCCTTAAAAGTATTATGAAAAAAGGCAGTATTGTCATCTCCCTTTTGTAACCAGGTAACCTTAGATTTGTGTTTCCAGAATTTTCTCTTTTCATTTAGAGCTTTGAGCAATTCTGCCCTAGCTTTATTAAGATCAATTAGAGAGGCTGTACTTCTAAGATTCTCATGGTTTATTTCCTTCTCAGCCATGGTTTTCTCTGCCATTGTAACATTATCATCTACATTTCCAAAAACAGATTTATTCCATTCTTTTAAAACCTTCTTGAGCCTAATTAGTTTTAAGTAAAATCCCAGCATTCCTTTTTCTGGCATATACTGATTCCAATTGTGCCCAATTAGATCAGTAAAGCCAGGCCTACCAAACCAGGCATTTATAAATCTGAAAGGTCTCGGATTGTTTTGTAAATTTGAAACTACTTGCAGGACAAGGGGGCAATGATCAGATGTAGCCCTATTTAAAGTTTGTACAGTAGAAGAAGGATAATTATTTATCCAAGCTTCTGTGCACATCCCTCTATCCAATCTCTTGGATGTTGGGTTCCTCAATCTGCAATTAGTCCAGGTTAGTAAGTTACCAACTGTATTAATCTCTTTCAGCTCCTTGTCATTTATAAATCGATTGAAATCACTTATACTCCCAGATTTAGGAGTAGAAGGGCCCCTATATTCGGCTATGGACCTAATAACATTAAAATCTCCTATAAAAACAGCATTGGAAGTGTTAATTTTCAGGAGTTCAGCCCACAAATTTTTTCTTCCCAGCCTGGTTCTAAGTCCGTAGATAAAGAAGGCATCCATTGCAATATTTAACCGAGGACTATGAATCTTAGCATAAAGGAATTGTTCATGATCTGAATTCAAGGATACCGTAAAGCCATGCTGCCACATTAACCATATTTTGCCACTGTTACTAGTCATACAATTACTGAAAGATAACCTAGTCATGTATTCCTGGCATTTTGAGTTACAATGCATAGGTTCAATTATACATATCAAATCAAAATGGTGTAATCTCACTAAATTTTTTAGTCTTATCATTGAAGTATCCATCCCTCTTATGTTCCACACCAATATCTTAAGTTGTAAATTTGTACCTATCATATTTCAGAGGATTTGGAGCTTTTTGAAGAGGATCTTAACATCATTCTATTAATCTTAGAGAAGTAGTTATTTCCCTTTTGTTTCCCAACTGTTTCAGAAATGCCTATATTTTTACCTACAGAAGGTGATACCTGCTCAGCAGTAGACATTTCCTCCTGATCAGCATTTTCCTGTGTCTCCAGTTCTTGTATTGAATCCGACAATTCGGATAGAGGTTGAAACCTGTTTTGCACCTGTCCAAACTCAGAGGCAACAATATAGTCCCTAGGATTAAAGGGCCTAGGGGATTTTTTGACCTTACATATTTTTGTATCCATGTCATCCCTAGCATAATGAGCTCTAGCAAGAGGCTCCAGTGTTAGATTATTAAGTTCCTGAGATACAGCAAATTGTGTAAGGTTTGTATGGTTTTCCGGACCACTATTTCCAGGGCTAGATAATCCTGTGTTAAAGTGCTCAGGGCTAGGAATCTCCTTGTAAACATTAGGATTATTAGCCTGATTTGTAATTCCCAGGATGATATGATTAACATTGGGATTGGGAAGGTCTCTAGTAATCTCAGTAGCAGGAACTTGTATATCATCAGAAGAGATAGGAGAGTTATCAATAAGGACCGAAGGTGCCTCATGAAACATTTTCCCAGATGGTTTCCAGTTAGGCCTAAGGTGAGGATTCTTTATTCTACATAAAGATTGGATATGACCGATCTTTGAGCAAAAAGTACAGTACTGTGGAACCTCTTCATATTCAATGTGGTACTTTTTATTAGCAGTGAGAGATCCTAACCGGATAGATGATTGCAATGGTTTAAGTAAATCAACTTCTAAACATATCTTTATGGCTGATGGTCTAGTGAGTCCCTCTGTAGCAGCATCTTTTTTTATGAATGCACCAATTGTATTACCAATGGATTCAATCGCAGCAGTATTATAGTAATACAGAGGGATATCACGAATTGTTACCCATACCGGCACAATGGATGACTCCTTGTGAGGACAGAAATCCGGTGTCCATTTCAACATCTTCATAATCGCTCCTTGGAAGGACCACGAGCCCTTGATCCAGCACCGTTGGTAATCCTCAACCATCTCGAATCGCACCAAAACGTGCTTGAAATCCAACGATCCTATTTGATAACGCCCGGTGAAGCCGACCGTTTTGAAGGAAGATTGGAGTTGCTCCATTGTTGGTCTTCCCTTGATGAATTTCCCGATTAAAGCATTTGAGTAGTGCGCTGATAATTTCTGGATATCCGAGTCGGAGTAGAGGACAGCAATTTCGCCTAGGTGCTCGGTTTTTGGTTCAATTTCTGGGTTATTCGGGAGAGAGGAAGTAAGCGGAGGCGATTTTGTCTGTAGGGCAGCAAGGAAAGTTTTTGGTCCCCCCAGAGGGGGGGAGTTGTTGCCATTTCCGGTGACTTAGCCGGAATGAAGACCGTTAGAATACCGTTATCAGATGGGGTAGAGAGAAGGAGGAGGAAAGGTAGAGAGAGAGAGAGATTTTTTTGACTTTTAATTTAATTTAATTTTAATTTAATTTTAATTTAATTTGAAATCTTCTAAAACTCTAAACTGCAGTAAGATGCAAAGAAAAAAATTCAAGGATTTAATTAATATTTGAACTCAATTAAAGCCCGAAACACTTGGTAAATTCAACCCAATCACACTCCATGACAAAATATAGTAAGGGTACGTATTGTATCTTGTGCATGCATGTAAAAATTTCCTTGTAATTTTGGTGATGGAAAATATTAAATTTGATGTTTCTTGATAAAATTTCCTAGGTAAACCTGCATTCCAATATGGTTGGAATTTGAAGGTAGAAGATAAGAAGGCAAAATGATAAATGAGTGCAACATGGGTGCATGTTTTGTGCAAATTAGATTACATGTAAGTAAGAATATAATAGTAATAGATTGGAGTAAATTTACTAATTGATGATATGGTCTCCACATTTGAGGACATCTCCACATTTGAGAATGCGACGGCCGGGAGCTGGAACAGATTGAGAGGGAGCTGGAGGTGGAGAAGGAGATGGGCGCTGGGATGAACCAACTGAGATGTCGGAGCTCAGGGATAAACTGGAGAAGCTTAAACAGGATGTGGCTGAGGAGTTATCTGTTGTAGAGACTCTTTTACGTCTTGATCCATCCTTAATTTCCTAGATTTTATTATTCTTCATGATTTTGTGTTTGGTAATCAGATATTTGAATTTTCCATAGAATACACATAATAGTATTTTCTCGGTCATTTTTCTTGATTTTCCTCCATTTTTGGTTGAACATTTGGATGAAATGGCACCTGATCAACAGAATTAGGACCATCAATCATGTGAAATAGTAATGGCTTGCATCTCTTGTCTTCATTCATCAAGTTTGAGTTCTGGAAATGTGCAATGAGAGTTGTTTTCCCTGTATCTGCACGAGCATATACTAGGGGGTACTTTTTTAAAAAAAAACAGAATGCTTCATACTTATTTTATTGAACTAATATTTGTTTCCTATTTGTCTAAATTTTGAAATCATAATATCGTGAATTAATATTGCACAAACTATGCATATTAATGCAAAATGACTTCGTAATAAGTTGTATATATTTTAATTGATCCGGGCATTAGATTTTACATCTTACAATTTTAAAGGCTGAAACGGCTGAATGTGAATAACAAGGCTGGGGAAACTAAACATCAAGTTAAGCAGAGACTCGAACTAATGCTTGCCCCTCAACCAATGGTTGCCCCTGTAGTTAAGCTTCCAAACAACTACAGAGAAGTTCAAAAAGATATTGAGCATCCCCTGGTTGATGCAGCATTAAACATATCTCTAGAGCTATGTCTACAATATATTTTCGTTCTTATCAAACTTATTTAACATGATGCAGAAGTACTGGGTTGACAAGAACTCGAAGATAAAGTGTTTCATGTTATATGCAAAAGAAGTACAGGCACTGTTTTGAGACAGAGGCTGGTAATGTGATTAAATGCATTTATTTGAAAATATATTAGTTGACCAAGGTAACAATATTATAATTGTGTTGGAGCCCCAAAAACCAAATTTTCAGTTACAACTTCTTTACATGTCTGCACAGTGCTAGTCTGTATGGCATACTGACCACAAAATGCATTAACTTGACAGCTTCTAAAATCTAAACTACAATAAGATGTAAAGAAAATCAAAATCAAAATCAACGATTAAATTAATATTTGAACTCAATTAAAGCCCGAAATACATGGTAAATTCAACCCAATCATGCTTCGTAACAAAATCTATCAAGGGCATGTATTGTACCTTGTTCGCGCAAAATAAATTTCCTTGTAATTTTTGGTGATGGTAAATATTAAACTTGATGTTTCTTGATAAAATTTCCTGGGGAAACTTTCTTTCAAATATGGATGGTGTTTGAAGGACAAATCGATGAGTGAGTGCAACATTGGTGCATGTTTTGTGCAAATTAGATTACATGTAAGTAAAAATAGAATAGTAGTGGATTGGAGTAAATTTTCTAAGTGATTACAAGGAATCCACATTTGAGGACATCTCATGGAATCCAGAATAGTGTTTTCTTGGTTATTTTCCTTGATTTTCCGATGTTTTGGGTCGAACATTTGGATGAAATGACACTTGATAAACAGAATTAGGACCATCAATCATGTGAAAGAGTACAGGCTTGCATCTCTTGTCATCATTCATCAAGCTTGAGATCTAAAAATGTGCAATGAGAGCTACTTTTCCCTGTATGCACGCGAGCATATGCTAGGGAGTACTTTTTTTGAAAACAGAATGTTTCATACTTATTTCAATGAACTAATATTTGTTTTCTATTTGTCTAAATTTTGAAATCATAATATCGTGAACTAATATTGCACAAACTATGGACATTAATACAAAATGACTTCGAAATAAGTAGTATATATTTAAATTGATCTGGACATAAGATTTTACATCTTACATTTATAAAGGCTGAAATGGCTGTTGGTGAACGAGAATGCTGGGGAATTTGAACATCAAGTGAAGCGGAGACCCAAACCAATGGCTGCCCTTGTAGTTAAGCTTCCTTACAAATACAAGGAAGTTCTTAAAGAAGCTGATCATCCATTGGTTGATGCATCATGCACTATTAAGTTGTACGATTAGTTACACCATGGAGAGTTCTTGAACCCGTATAACAGGGTAAGTAAACATATCTCCAGAGCTCTGTCTACCATACATTTTCATTCTCATCAAACACATTTAACATGATGCAGAAGTAAAGGGTTGACAAGAACTGGAAGAAAAACTATTTAATGTTATATCCAAAAGAGTACGGACGCTTGTTTTGAGACAGCGGCTTGTAATATGATTAAATGCATTTATTTGAAAATATATTGGGCGACCAAGGTTACGATATTAGATATGTGTTGGATCCCATAAAACCATGATTTCAATTACCACTTCTTTATATGTATCCAGGATGCCAGTCCACATGGCAACTGACCACAAATTTCATTAACTTGACAGCTTCTAAAACTCTAAACTTCAATAAGATGCAAAGAAAAAAAATCAAAGATTTAATTAATATTTGAACTCAATAAATGCCCAAAACACGTGGTATGTTCAACCCAATCACGCTCCACAACAAAATATAGTAAGTGTACGTATTGTATCTTGTGCATGCATATAAAACTTTCCTTGTAATTTTTGGTGATGGAAAATATTAAACTTGATGTTTCTTGATAAAATTTCCTGGGGATACCTGCATTCTAATATGGTTGTTAATTGAAAGTAGAAGATAAGAAGAAGAAAATGATGAATGAGTGCAATATGGGTGCATGTTTTGTGCAAATAAGATTACATGTAAGTAAAAAATAGAATAGTAATAGATTAGAGTAAATTTACTAATTAAATGATATGGTCTCCACATTTGAAGACATCTCCACATTTGAGAATCTGACGGGCAGGAGCTTGAATAGATTGAGAGGGAGCTGGAGGCGGAGAAGGAGACGGGGATAAGCGCTGGGATGAACCAAGTGAGATGTCGGAGCTCGGGGATAAACTGGAGGAGCTTAAACGGGATGTGGCTGAGGAGTTATCTATTGCAGAGACTCTTTTACGTCTTGATCCATCCTTGATTTCCTAGATTTTGTTATTCTTCATGATTTTGTGTTTGGTAATCAGGAATTTGAATTTTCTACAGAATACAAATAATAGTGTTTTCTTGGTTATTTTTCTTAATTTTTCCATATTTTCAGTCGAACATTTGGATGATATGACACCTGATCAACAGAATTAGGACCATCAACCATGTGAAAGAGTATTTGCTTGCATCTCTTGTCTTCATTCATCAAGTTTGAGTTCTGGAAATGTGCAATGAGAGTTGTTTTTCCGTGCATGTGCATGAGCATATGCCAGAATGCTTCATACTTATTTTATTGAACTAATATTTGTTTTCTATTTGTCTAAATTTTAAAATCATAATGTCCTGAACTAATATTGCACAAACTATGCACATTAATACGAAATGACTACGAAATAAGTAGTATATATTTTAATTGATATGGACATTAGATTTTACATCTTACAATTATAAAGGCTAAAACGGTTGCTTATAGACGGCAAGGTTGGGGAAACTGAACATCAAGTGAAGCGGAGACCCCAACCAATGCCTGCCCTATTAGCTAAGCCTCCTAACAACTACCAAGAGATTGTAAAAGAAGCTGGTCATCCATTAGTTGATGCAACATCCACTGTTAAGCTGTACGATCAGTTACACCGCGGAGAGTTCTTGAACCAGTATAACGGGGTAGGTAAACATATCTCCAGAGCTCTGTCTACAATACATATTCATTCTCATCAAAAACATTTAACATGATGCAGAAGTACTGGGTGGACAAAAACTGGAAGAAAAACTATTTCATGTTATATCCAAAAGAAGTACGAACGCTTGTTTTGAGACAGGAGCTTGTAATATGATTAAATGCATTTATTTGAAAATATATCAGGCGACCAAGGTTACGATAATAGATATGTGTTGGATTCCCAAAAACCATGGTTTTAATTACCACCTATTTACATGTATCAAGGATGCCACTCTGTGTGGCATACCGACCACAAATTTCATTAACTTGACATCTACTAAAATTCTAAATTGCAATAAGATGCAAAGAAAAAAGAATCAACGATTTAATTAATATTTGAACTCACTTAAAGCCCAAAACATGTGTTAAATTCAACCAAATCAAGCTCCTTAACAAAATATAGTAAGGACACGTATTGTACCTTGTACATGTATATAAAACTTTCCTTGTAATTTTTGGTGATGGAAAATATTAAACTTGATGTTTCTTGAAAAAATTTCCAAGGTAAACCTTAATTCTAATATGGTTGGAATTTTAAGGTAGAAGATAAGAAGGCAAAACGATGAATGAGTGCAACATGGGTGAATGTTTTGTGCAAATTAGTTTGCATGTAAGTAAAAATAGAATAGTAATAGATTGGAGTAAATTAACTAATTGGTGACATGGTCTCCACATTTGAGGACATCTCCACATTTGAGAATGCGACGGACGGGACTTGGAATAGCTTGAGAGGGAGCTGAAGGTGGAGAAGGGGATGGGCGCTGGGATGAACCAAGTGAGATGTCGGAGCACGGGGATAAACTGGAGGAGCTTAAACAGGATGTGGCTGAGGAGTTATCTGTTGCAGAGACTCTTTTACGTCTCGATCCATCCTTGATTTCCTAGATTTTGTTATTCTTCGTGATTTTGTGTTTGGTAATCAGAAATTTGAATTTTCCATAGAATACACATAATAATGTTTTCTTTGTTATTTTTCTTGATTTTCCCCCGTTTTCGGTCGAACATTTGGATGAAATGGCACCTGATCAACACAACTAGGACCATCAATCATGTGAAAGAGTATTGACTTGCATCTCTTATCTTCATTCATCAAGCATGAGTTCTGAAAATGTGCAATGAGAGATATTTTTCCCTGCATGTGCACAAGCATATGCTAGGGAGTACTCTCTTTTTTGAAAACACAATGCTTCATACTTATTTTATTGAACTAATATTTGTTTTTAATTTATCTAAATTTTGAAATCATAATATATTGAACTAATATTGCACAAACTATGCACATTAATGCGAAATGACTTTCTAATAAGTTGTATAGATTTTAATTGATTCGGACATTAGATTCTTCATCTTACAATTTTAAAAGCTGTAACGGGTGAAGGTGAATGACAAGGCTGGGGAAAGTGAACATCAAGTGAAGTGGGGACTCGAACCAATGCTTTCCCCTTAACCAATGCCCGCCCTTGTAGTTAAGCTTCCTTACAACTACAAAGAAGTTCGAAAAGAAGCTGATAATCCACTGGTTGATGCAGCATAACGGAGAAGTTGTACGATCAGTTCCACTGTGAAGAGTTCTTGAATTAGTAGAACGGGGTAAGTAAACATATCTCCAGAGCTTTGTCTACAATAAATTTTTGTTCTCATCAAACACATTTAACATGATGCAGAAGTACTGGGTTGACAAGAAATCGACAAAAAACTGTTTCATGTTATATGCAAAAGAATTATGGATGGTTGTTTTTAGACTGGGGCTATTAATGTCATTTAATGCATTTATTTGAAAATATATTAGGTGCCAAGGTAGAATTGTGTTGGTGCCCCAAAAACCAAAGTTTCAATTACGACTTCTTTATGTCTCCACGATGCCAGACTGTATGGCATACCTACCACAAAATGCATTCACTTGATAGCTTCTAAAATCTAAACTTCAATAAGATGCAAAGAAAATAAAATAAAAATAAAAATCAAGGATTAAATTAATATTTGAACTCAATTAAAGCCCGAACACGTGGTAAATTCAACTCAATCACGCTCAATAACAAAATATATTAAGGGCATGTATTTTATCTTGTGCGTGCATATAAAATATTTCCTTGTAATTTATGTCGATGTCAAATATTAAACTTGATGTTCCTTGGTAAAATTTCCTAGGGAAACCTGCATTCTAATATGGTTAGAATTTTAAGGTAGAAGATAAGAAGACAAAACGATGAATGAGTGCAACATTGGTGCATGGTTTGAGAAAATTAGATTACATGTAAGTAAAAAAAGAATAGTAATGGATTGGAGTAAATTTAATAATTGATGACATGGGATCAACATTTGAGGACATCTCCCCAACTAAGAATGCAATGGCCGGGAGCTAGCACAGGTTGAGAGGGAGATGGAGGCAGAGAAGGAGAGGGGCACAGAGATGAGCCAACTGAGCTATCTGAACTCGAGGATAAACTAGAGGAACTTAAACAAGACGTGGCTGAAGATTTATCTGTTGCGGAGACTCTCTTACGTCTTGATCCATTCTTGATTTCCTAGATTTTGTTATTCTTTGTTATTTTGATTTTGTTAATCGAAATTTGAATATTTTATGGAATCCACATAATAGTATTTTCTTGGTTATTATCCTTGATTTTCCTCCGTTTTCGGTCGAACATTTAGATGAAATGGCACCTGATCAACAGAATTAGGACCATGAATCATGTGAAAGAGTATTGTCTTGCATCTCTTGTCTTCATTCATCAAGCTTGAGTTCTGAAAATGTGATGAGAGATGTTTTCCCTTTATGTGCACGGGCATATTCTAGGGAGTACTCTTTTTTTTAAAAGAATGCTTCATACTTATTTTATTGAACTTATATTTCTTTTCTGTTTGTCTATATTTTGAAATTATAATTTCATAAAAAAATATTGCACAAACTATGCTCATTAATACGAATTAACTTTGAAAAAAGTTGTACGTATTTTTATTGATACGGACATTAGATTTTACATCTTACAATTTCAAAGGCTGAAACGGCTGCAGTTGAATGACAAGGCTGGGGAAACAAAACATCAATTGAAGCGGAGACTCGAACCGATGCTTGCCCCTGTAGTTAAGCTTCCGCACAACTACAAAGAAGTTATAAAAGATGCTGATCATCCACTTGTTGATTCAGCATCAACGGAGAAGTTGTACGATCAGTTACACAGTGGAGAGTTCTTGAACTAGCATAACGGGGTAAGTAAACATATCTCCAGAGCTCCATCTACAATATATTTTAGTTCTCATCAAACACATTTAACATGATGCAGAAGTATTGGGTTTACAAGAACTCGAAGAAAAACTTTTTCATTTTATACGTAAAAGAAGTATGGACACTTGTTGTGAGACAGAGGCTAGTAATGTGATTAGATGCATTTATTTGATAATATATTAGGCGACCAAGGTAATGATATTAGAATTGTGTTGGAGCCCCAAAAACCAAAGTTTCAATTATGACTTCTTTACTTGTCTCCATGATGCCAGTATGTATGGCATACCGATCACAAAATGCATTAACTTGACAGCTTCTAAAATCTGAACTGCAATAAGATGCAAACAAAATTTAAAAAATCAAGGATTAAATTAATATTTGAACTCAATTAAATCCTGAAACACGTGGTAAATTCAACCCAATCATGCTGCATAACAAAATATATTAAGGGCGTGTATTGTATCTTGTGCATGCATATAAAAATTTCCTTGTAATTTTTGTCAATGGAAAATATTAAACTTGATGTTTCTTGATAAAATTTCCCAGGGAAACCTGCATTCTAATATGGTTAAAGTTTGGAGGTAGAAGATAAGAAGACAAAATGATGAATGAGTGCAACATGGGTGCATGTTTTTTGCAAATTAGATTACATGTAAGTAAAAATAGAATAGTAATAGATTGGAGCAAATTTACTAATTGATGACATGGGATCAACATTTGAGGATATCTTCCCATCTAAGAATACAACGGTTGGGAGCTAGCACAGGTTGGGAGGGAGATGGAGGCGGAGAAGGAGAGGGGCACTGAGATGAGCCAACTGAGCTATCAAAACTCGGGGATAAACTAGAGGAGCCTATACAAGATGTGGCTGAGGAGTTATTTGTTGCGGAGACTCTCTTACATCTCCATCCGTCCTTAATTTCCTAGATTTTGTTATTCTTCGTGATTTTGATTTTGGAAATCAAAATTTTTAATTTCCCATGGAATCCACATAATAGTGTTTTCTTGGTTATTTTCCTTGATTTTCTTCCGTTTTCGGTCGAACATTTAGATGCAATAGCACCTGATACACATAATTAGGACCATCAATCATGTGAAACAGTATTGGCTTGCCTATCTTATCTTCATTCATCAAGCTTGAGTTCTGGAAATGTGTAATGAGAGCTGCTTTTCCCTGTATGTGCACGAGCATATACTAGGGAGTATGTTTTTTTAAAAATAGAATGCTTCATACTTATTTTTATTGAACTAACATTTGTTTTGTATTTGTTTAAATTTTGCAAACATAATATCGTTAACTTATATTGCACAAACTATGCACATTAATAACAAATGACTTAAAAATAAGTTGTACATATTTTAATTGATCCGGACTATAGATTTTACATCTTACAAATTTAAAGTCTCAAACAGCTGCAGTTGAATGACAATGCTAGGGAAATTGAACAACAAGTGAAGTGGAGACTCGAACCGATAATTGCCCCTGTAGTTAAGCTTCCTCACAACTACAAAGAAGTTCTAAAAGAAGTTGATCATCCACTGGTTGATGCAGCATCCACGGAGAAGCTGTATGATCAGTTACACCATGGATAGTTCCTGAACTAGCATAACAGGGTAAGTAAACATATCTCCAGAGCTCTGTCTACAATACATTTTTGTTCTCATCAAATACATTTAACATGATGCAGAAGTACTGGGTTGACAAGAACTCGAAGAAAAACTGTTTCATGTTATATGCAAAGGAAGTACGAACGCTTGTTTTGAGGGATGGTAATGTGATTAAACGCATTTATTTGAAAATATATTAGGTGACCATTGTAACGATATTATAATTGTGTTGGAGCCCCAAAAACCAAAGTTTCAATTACCACTTCTTTATATGTCTACACGATGCCAGTCTGTATGGCATACCGACAACAAAATGCATTAATTTGAAAGCTTTTAAAATCTAAACTGAAATAAGATGCAAAGAAAAAAAATCAAGGATTAAATTAATATTTGAACTCAATTAAAGCCTGAAACACGTGGTAAATTCAACCCAATCACGCTCCATAATTTTTTATTATTATGGGCTCCTATTGTATCTTGTGCGTGCATATAAACATTTCTTTGTATTTTTTGGTGATGGAAAATATTAAACTTGATGTTTCTTGATTAAATTTCCTGGGGTAATCTTAATTCTTATATGGTTAAAATTTGAAGGTAGAAAATAAGAAGACAAAACGATGAATGAGTACAACATGGGTGCATGTTTTGTGCAAATTATATCACATGCAAGTAAAAATAGAATAGTAATAGATTGGAGTAAATTTACTAATTAATGACATGGAATTCACATTTGAGGACATCTCCCCACTAAGAATGCGAAGGTCGGGAGCTAGTATAGGTTGAGAGGGAGCTGAAGGCGGAGAAGGGCACTGAGATGGCCCAACTGAGCTATCAAAAATTGGGGATAAACTAGAGGAGGTTAAACAAGATGTGGTTGAGGAGTTATATGTTGTGGAGACTCTCTTACGTCTCGATTCGTCCTTGATTTCCTAGATTTTGTTATTCTTTGTGATTTTGAGTTTGGCAATCGAAAATTTGAAATTTCCCTGGAATCCACATAATAGTGTTTTCTTGGTGATTTTCCTCCTTTTTCGGTCGAAAATTTGGATGAAATGGCACCTGATACTAGGGAGTATTTGTTTTAAAACAAAATGCTTCATACTTATTTCATTGAACTAATATTTATAATCTATTTGGCTAAATTTTGAAATCATAATATCGTGAACTAATATTGTACAAACTATGCACATTAATACGAAGTGACTTCGAAATAAGTTGTATATATTTTAATTTATCCGGACATTAGATTTTACATCTTACAATTTTAAAGGCCGAAACAGCCGCAGGTGAATGACAAGGCTGGGGAAACTGAACATCAAGTGAAGCGGAGACTCGAATCGATGCCTGCCCATGTAGTTAAGCTTCCCCACAAATACAAGGAAGTTCTAAAAAGAAGCTTACCATTCATTGGTTGATGCAGCATCCACTGTGAAGCTGTACGATCAGTTACACCATGGAGAGTTTTTGAACCAGTATAACGGGGTGAGTAAACATATCTCCAGAGCCTTGTCTACAATACATTTTCATTCTCATCAAACACATTTAACATGATACATAAGTACTGGGTTGACAAGAACTCAAAGAAAAACTATTTCATGTTATATACAAAAGAAGTACGGACGCTTGTTTTGTGACAGGGGCTGGTAATATAATTAACTGCATTTATTTGAAAATATATTAGGTGACCAAGGTTACGATATTAGAAATGTGTTGGATCCCTAAAAACCATGGTTTCTAATACCACTTCTTTACATGTCTCCAGGATGCCAGTCCGTTTGGCGATCCGACCGCAAATTGCATTAACTTGACAGCATCTGAAACTCTAAACTGCAATAAGATGCAAAGAAAAATAAATAAATAAATTCAATGATTTAATTTACATTTGAACTCAATTAAAGCGCGAAACACGCTCCATAAAAATATATGTTAAAACCATGTATTGTACCTTGTGGGAGCATATAAAAATTTCCTTGTAAATTTTGGTGATGGAAAATATTAAACTTGATGTTTCTTGATAAAATTTCCAGGAGAAACCCACATTCTAATATAGATGGTGTTTGAAAGTACAAGATAAGAAGAAAAAATGACGAATGAGTGCAACAAGGGTGCATGTTTTTTGCAAATTAGATTACATATAAGTAAAAATAGAATTGTAATGGATTAGAGTAAATTTACTAATTGATTACATGGAATCAAAATTTGAGAACATCTCCCAATCTAAGAATGCAACGGCCGGGAGTTGGCACAGATTGAGAGGGAGCTGGAAGCGGAGAAGGAGAGGGGCGCTGAGATGAGACAAGTGAGTTGTCGAAGCTTGGGGATAAACTGGAGGAGCTTAAACTGGATGTGACTGAAAGTTATTTGTTGCAGAGACTCTCTTACGTCTCAATCCATCCTTGATTTTTCAGATTTTGTTATTCTTCGTATTTTGAGTCTAGTAATCTGAAATTTGAATTTTCCATGGAATCCACATAATAGAGTTTTATTTATTATTTTCGTTGATTTTCCTCTATTTTCGGTCGAACATTTTGATGAAATGGCACCTGATAGACATAATTAGGAGCATCTATCCTATGAAAAAGTATTGGCTTGCATCTCTTGTCTCCATTCATCAAGCTTGAGTTCTGGAAATTTGCAATGAGGGGTGCTTTTCCCTGTATGCACCCAAACATTTGCTAGGGAGCATTTTTTTTATAACATAATGTTTAATACTGATTTTAGTGAACTAATATTTGTTTTCTATTTGTATAAATTTTTAAATCAAAATATCGTGAACTAATATTGCACAAACTATGCACATTAATAAGAAATGACTTCGAAATAAGTTGTATATATTTTAATTGATCCGGACATTAGATTTTACACCTAACAATTTTAAAGGCTGAAACGGGTGCAAGTGAATGACAAGGCTAGGAAAACTGAACATCAATTGAAGCGGAGGCCCAAACCGATGTCTGCCCCTGTAGTTATGCTTCCTCACCACTACAAAAAAGTTCTAAAAGAAGCTGATTATCCACTGGTTGATGCAGCGTCAACTGAGAAGTTGTACGATCAGTTACATAGTGGAGAGTTCTTTAACCAGCATAACAGGGTAAGTAAATATATCTCCAGAGCTCAGTCTACAACACATTTTCATTCTCATTAAACACATTTAACATGATGCAGAAGTACAGGGTTGACAAGAACTCGAAGAAAAACTGTTTCATGTTATATGCAAAAGAAGTACGGACGCTTATTTTGAGACAGTGGCTGATAATGTGATTAAATGCATTTATTTGAAAATATATTAGGCGACCAAGGTTACGATATTAGAAATGTGTTGGAGTCCCAAAAACCAAAATTTTAATCACCACTTTTTTTACATGTCTCCAGAATTCCAGTGTGTATGGCGTACCGACCAAAATTTGCAAAAACTTGACAGCTTATAATGCTCTAAACTGCAATAAGAAGCAAAGAAAAAATATTCAAGGATTTAATTAATATTTGAGCTCAATTAACGCCCGAAACACTTGGTAAATTCAACCAATCATGCACCATAACAAAATAGATTAAGGGCATATATTGCACCTTGTGCGTGCATATAAAAATTTGCTTGTAACTTTTGGTGATGGTAACTATTAAACTTGATGTTTGTTGATAAAATTTCCAAGGGAACCTGCATTCTAATATGGACGAAGTTTGAAGGTGGAAGATAAGAAGATAAAATGATAATTGAGGGTAACATGGGTGCATGTTTTGTGCAAATTAGAATACAAGGTAATAAAAATAGAATAGTAATAGATTAATATCGAGTAAGTTTATTAATTGATGACATTGAATCCTCATTAGAGGACATTTCCCCATCTGAGAATGAGATGGGCGGGATCTGGCGCAGATTGAGTGGGAGCTGGATGCAGAGAAGGAGAGGGGCGCTGAGATGAGCCGAGATGGCTGTCGGAGCTCAGGGATAAATTGGAGGAGTTTAAACGGGATCTGGCTGAGGAGTTATCTATTGCGGAGACTCTCTTACGTCTCGATCCGTGCTTGATTTCCTAGATTTTGTTATTCTTTTTTATTTTGAGTTTGGTTATCAGAAATTTGAATTTGCCATGGAATCCACATAAATGTGTTTTCTTAGTTATTTTCCTTGATTTTAATCCTTTTTTGTCAAACGTTAGGATGAAATGGCACCTGATCAATAGCATTAGGACCATCAGTCATGTGAAAGAGTTTTGACCTGCATCTCGTCTTCATTCCATCAAGGTTGAGTCCTGGAAATGTGCAACGAGAGCTGCTATTCTTTGTATGCACAAGAGCATATGCTAGGGAGTACTCTTTTTTTTTGAAAACAATGTGTCATATTGAAATCAGTGAACTAATATATATATTTTTTCTATTTGTCTAAATTTTGAAATTATAATATCGTGAACTAATATTGCACAAACTATGCACATGAATCTGAAATGACTTTGAAATGACTTTGAAATAATTTGTATATATTTTTATTTGTTCCAGACATTGGATTTTACACCTTACAATTTTAAAAAACAAAATAATTTTATTGTTTTTTAATAAAAGGAGATATATCAAATTAACCGATTAATACGTATCTTACACAATGTTCGCACGACCCATGGAATTTTTTTCATTATAATTATCAAGATTAATGGAACAGTACTGCATGATGGGTGATCTTGTCATCAATAGTTTTATATGATCTCTGTTTAATTAATATATAGTCTAATGTTGGCATTTTGTTTATTCCATTCCAGTGAAGTGAGGCTATTCATGTTCGATTGAAATTAATGGTTTGATTGCAGCCATCTCTCATTTGAACCATATGTTGATTGATTCGCTCTTCGAAATCCATCTTCAACATTCTCATGCCCAACACATATGTTGATTGATTCTATCTTCGAAATCCATCTTCGTCAATCCATTCGTTCGAATGTTAATGGTGAGCAAATTGGTTTCGTGAACGGGGATAATTAAAATGCATGTTTAATATAGTAATTTTGTAAATTAAAAGCACTTTTACTTCTACATTTACCAAACATTTCAACCGTTTTTAACACTGAAAAAATATTTATATGCCAATTTACCAAACACTAAGTGTTTTGCTTTTCAACTGCATATTTTCACGGATAAGCAGAAACAAACTTTACTTATAATCTCAGCTATGTCAAACACCCATTATGCATTCTATATGATTATAAATGCTTACATATTTTTTATAAAAAAATTTGATATAAGTTTTAAAAATCGTGCAAGGACCTAGAACGGTTGATTTTGAGATGGTTCCAAAATCTTTAAAAAAATTATTGGACTATAACTATTTTCCAATTGGATTATAACTATTCCCTCCATCACAACTATTTTTGCGAAGAGAGAAAGAGAATGTATTTTAACCATCCATTATTTAATGATTTCCGGTCCATGTGCTGGTGGGGGTACTTGTATTTTATTTTCCTTTTGCATTTTTTTCAGCCTTACTTAGTCAGTTTTTTGGGCCATTAAACACTATTTGGGCTTCTATTTTTTTGTGCCCAAACACAATGAAAATGGGGGAATTGCTAAAAATGTATTATTTTTTAACCAAATTCAAAAATTTCAAACTCCAAATTTTAGAGCCAAGAACATGAACAATAACAAAAATTTGAAATCACAATTAGCAAAATATGCCCCTAAACCCACATTCTACCCCACTATAAATGCATTTAAAATCTGCAAAACCTTCACACAATCAATTCAACATGGTCCCAACCATGAAAATCTTCTCTGCGCTCAACCTTTCTCCAATATTCCCTGCACTCTGCCATTCTCCAACCTAAGAACCCATCAACATCAACAAAATTCTTTTTGTTTTTACGTACCTACGGGTTGAATCTCAGCTTTCATCGAGCCCTACCGAACCCTTACGGACTGAATGTTCTCTTGTTGCTGGATCTTCGCGCCATCATCTTGTAATTAAAATAAAACGAGGAGGGAGAAGAATTTGACAAATCAGCAGAGGCATCATGTTGCTGAGTTTTTGTTGGGCAATAGCCGGGATGGGATACTTTAAGAGAAGAGAATGGAGACAGTAACAAATTTCAATTGAACCAATGGAAATGTAAGTTACATCTAGTTGAGAATGAAGCTCCAACTATCAATGGGTCAGCCGTTGGACATGAGAAACAAGATGATCTCTCATCCGGGCTACAATAAGAAAGAGATAGATCTGAAGGGCTTGCGAGCAGTACCTGCAGCCAAACAAAGAATAATTAGAGGCACAAGTGCATTCTTAGGGATAGGGAAGAGCACAGTAAAGTGAGTTGTGCCAGCAAGGGTTATCAGGAGCCATACAAACAGTATAAAGTCAACCCTTACATTTCAACACAAGGTACACAGGTTACTGTTCTATCAATAAAAATTGAAAAACAACTTTCAATTCTGGCCCATGAACAACCATGATTATATGTGCTATGAGTAGGCCAATTTACAGCCATGGTGGTGTTTTACTTTTTCATGGGAAGTTAGGTGTGTTCCCATTTACTGATAGGGTTGAAGCACAAAGAACCAGCATTAACCTTCCAAGAGGGACTATGGAAACAAAGTATGTGGAGAAGATCACCATAATTTTGACACGAGCAAGATTATAAATGAAAACATTCCAGTAATCAAAGCACGTTGGCCACCATTCATGAGCAAGAACATTTACATTCAACAGGACAATTGCAAGGCACACATTAAGAATTCAGATCCCAAATTCCAGGCAGTAGCTGACTCTGATGGGTTTCATATCAACTTGGTAAGTAAACCAGCTAAATTACCAGATCTCAATGTATTAGACCTTGGTTTTTTTTAACTCCATACCGAGTCAACAACATGAAACACCAAGTACAACACTTGATGGGTTACTAGAAGTTGTCTATAATGCATATGACAAAGAAGATCCAGCAACATTGAATAAGGTTTTCCTCACCCATTAAGCATCAATGTAAGAAATCATAAAAATAAAGAGATGCAACAATTACAAGATGCCTCATATATCAAAATATGCATTCATAATAAGAGGATAAATGCCAAGGATGCTCAGTTGTGATGAGGGAATAGTACGTGAAGCCATGGAGCACCTAGTTACAATTCATGAAACTCAAGGAATGGGGTGCATGATGCATGCGCTGGGGTATCAAGTACAGCAGTAATGGATGTGTGTTCTTATCTTTTGA
Organism: Rubia tinctorum; assembly: GCA_032355605.1. Taxonomy (NCBI): domain Eukaryota; kingdom Viridiplantae; phylum Streptophyta; class Magnoliopsida; order Gentianales; family Rubiaceae; genus Rubia; species Rubia tinctorum. The sequence goes on along the minus strand of JAULKM010105498.1, from coordinate 2,618 downwards.
ATGGGTTAGACTAGGACTGGCATTTTGGAAACCTGAAAACTTGTTTCTTTTGGTGTGACTAACAAGTTTTATTTGTAACCCAATTCAAATTAATGCAAGTTTAATTTTCATTTGTGTATAATGTTCTATCATGCCACAAGAAAAATGGGAATGCACATGAATCATGCACATCGTGAATGCACATCAAGACTCTTCCACATTCAGGCCCAAATGAACATTTAATGCAAAAGTCACACAAGAACCATCACATAAAAAAATCAGATCCTCAAACATCAGCAAAGTCACACAAGAACTGCCACATAAAAAATTAGATCCTCAAACATCAGTAAAGTCACACAAGAACGGTCACGGAATATCACAGATCATGCATAAATCAGTACAAACACTTGCATATATCAGGGTCAAGGCATAAATTGCTAAATACTTGCATATACTGGGGTTCAACCACCCAGCATATACCCTTAACATCATAAATTAGAACTCAAACATTATTAAAGTCACACAAGAACAATTATAGAAGCACAAAACAAGCATTAAAGAACAAACATAACCAAGGTACTCCTCTTTTGCAGGAAAAAACATATCTGAATCCATACTTAAGGGAAGATCCCCCCATTTTATTAGGGTATCTAAGTTCTGATGTTCCAGGTGTGGAACAGAAAAAGAACAAGAAGAGAAAATCAGACATTAAATAAAGCTAACAAAGAAAAGAAACTCTACCATATCATGAAGAAAACTTAACTTTTTTCTGCCTCTTCCCACTGTTTAGCATGATGGAGTAAATCACGAAGACCGGGACTACTTATCTCAGTTGTCATAACAAACGAGTCGATTCGATCAAGGCTGAGTGGAAGAGGAGCGGCCGACATATGACCCGCCAATGACCTAGAAACGCTCTAATTTAGGGATGGACAACACACATAACTGGAGGTGGAAAAGCAGTCCAACATAACACTAGGGGGTCATGGCTTAACCATAGGGTCGAGCTCACTGAAGGCCGAAAACCTAACATCCCAGGCGTACCACAACCGGGGTACCACCCATAGTTCAAGCATGACATGACGGAGGTAATAGGGGGAAAGAGATGAAGGTGAATAGTATATCTGGAAGGTGCCACCAATGGATCTACCCATGGAAAAAACCCTAGAGCCATTGTTCAGTCCGGGCAGTGCCACCAAGGGTTTTGATTCACCGGTGTCGGCACCGGAGGTGGCTTCAGCCTCATTTGCCAGTGAAAACCTAGTAGATATACTTGAAGAATATGATTCCTCTACATAAAATTTCGGACATCCACCCCTACAATTAAATCCACTACCAGAAAACCCAAAAGTAGCCATTAAAAATAGAGATGCGTAAGAGAGAAAGGAGATGAGAATTGATAGGAGCGGAGAAACAGAGGAAGAAGATGAGAAATTAGAGAGTGGGTGTAGATGAAACCCTAATTGGGTTCTTAAAGAGGGGGGGAGATGAAACGGGTGGAAGAGAGAGGAGTAAATGCGTGAGGAATCTCGAGAATATAAAGTCGTTCTGAAAAGTGGAAAGTGAAGGGATAAAAAGACTGAAATGAGCGGTTGGGGTTTCAAAATTTTGGTTGGCTTTATGTTTAATGTGGGGGGAATAATTATGGAGCTGATTTTTGGTTAGGGTTAGTTAAATGGGTAGTTTTGGCTGGGTAATGGATATTATTTCTGAAAATAATTGGGCTAGCCCAAATAAAAATGAATAAAAACTAACCAAAATTGGAAATAAAGTGAAGAGTGCAAAAATAAATGGGCTGACCGGGGTTCTTTCTTGAATGGGGCGACACAGGCGTAGATTATCACTAGTCTAAAAGGTAAATTTAGTTAACATTTTTTCAGGTTAAACAACCTATATATTAGGGAAAACTACGAAGTGGAAGATGCTTCACAGTTTGGGGGAAGCATCATAGACGGAGTAGGGGAATGTAGAATGGGTGGAACACGTGGATTCAAGGAAAAGAAAGAGAGAGGAATCGGATGACACAATGTCGATCAACACAAAACTTCTTGCAAGCGGGTGTAATGAAGTGGCAGTGGAGAACAAGAGAAGGGTTCAAGGTGATATTGTCATTCAGCTTACTAAGAAATCGAGAACAAAATGAACAAAAGTTGTTGGTTCGGGCAGGGCTGTCCTAAATCAGCCAACACCCCCAATGAATATCTTATACTGGAACGGTAGGGGCTTAAAAAATGCCCCCACAAGAACCGAGTTGTTCTGGATGTTGAGAAAATACCATCTTCATATAGTACTGTGTTTGGCAGAGACGAAAGCTTCGGAAGATTGGATGGAATAGTGGCAACAGTCAACATAGTACATTCATGGCTGGCATATATTGGAGGAAGGGACAGCAGGGGGTGTACTCTTTTGTGGTCTCAGTTTGTTCAGTTAAAAGTAGTATCATCGACAAGGAATTATATATTAGTTAAAAATTTAAACCTTTCCAGCAATTATATATTAGTTAAAATTTATATATTAGTTTAAAATGACAAACTAGGAGGAATACCTTTCCACGAGTCACATTGATGGAGATCAGGATACGACTACCACCATAAATGAAGACATTCCACGTCTTGATCAAACATTCAAGGGTTTTGTTC
>JAULKM010105488.1:0-24487 GCA_032355605.1 Rubia tinctorum | reverse complement strand
CACACGGTTTTACCATAATTAATTCACACGAAATTCTATCCGAAAGAATTACCGTAATTAATTCACACGGTTTGGGCGTCCAAAAATAAAAAGGAAAATTCGGGTCGGGTGCAAAACTGAGCCTTGCGCGAACGCTAGGATCGGCTGCTGCATTCGTGTACGCAGGTCGCGCACATGCACAAGCCAGTTCTGAATTCAAACCAAATTCGATTTGATCTGAGCAAAAAATCATCTATAAGTTCGACGTTATTCTACCACCGTTATCATCTTTTTTTATTATGCTATATGTGGATTCTAACTTTGGGTAATAATAAGGTTTCTATGGCTTTCCACTTCTTATGAAGCTAGCTCTTTTCTCTATTGAGGGTCCTCGTTGAATATGTGGTTAACGCTCTGCGCAGTGAGCACGAGGTTGAGTGCAACGTCGTTTGAGAGGAGCTTTCTGGTGGGAAGGAGGAGATCGAGAGGCTGAAGAAAGCCCTCAAGGAGAAGAAGCAGACTCTGAAGAGGCAAGAGTCTCAAAAACTCCGCCTGGCTCAAAAGTTCAGCTCAACATTCCCTTCTCGAGTCTTACACCAACAAGTTGGAAAAGACTCCAGAGTTTGAAGAATGTTTCATCAAGCTGCTCAATATCTCAAAGTAAATAGGGTGCAATGAGGTGGTGGTAAGAATTACCCCGAGGTGCCTCAAGAGCACGCTGGTATGCTTGTCGAGTATGTAGATTCAACTGCTGCAGAACAAATAATGGTGAAATAGAAAAAAGCTGTCAAATACCGTAGTCTGAAGCTTTGCCTCCTCAAATTCATTAAAGAGTCAAAGAAATATTTCACCGCTGAAGAACTTGAGCAGATTGACTACATTTCCATACCCACACCGACTGCCCAACCTAATATAGAGGCTGAGACTTTTAAGGTAGGGGGGGTCAAAGAGGGGAGATCTCAGCGTCCCGAGCGGAACACTGACTTGAAAGAGGGGTGGATGTTGATACTAGAGTAGGCTCTGCATGACTCCGTTATTTTTTGCGTAACTTTTGATCATGAATGGACTTTTCATTTTGAAAGCCTATAAGAATATCTTTTTCCTTGTGGTGATCTTCTTATATTCCTTATCATAGTGCTCAGAAGTTCGGAAGTGGACCTACCCCTTCCCGGCATCGCTAAATCAATGAACCACAGGAGATCCACTAATTGAACTAAGAGGAGGACTGTTAGAGGTCAAAGATAGAAATTTGTAATGTTTCTCCCATTCCTATTCTTACACCAAGAAAGGTAAATAGTGGCAAGTACCGGGGTCGTCCAAAGAGAAGTTAGGAATCTAATAATTAACTATACACAACCGTGACCGGGTCGTCAATCTAACCACGTGTTAGGAATAATCAGTGTTTGTAAAACAAGCATTAGGGGTTTTTTATAACTAACTACTAGCATGCAAATGATCACAAGAATAAACTATATAAACTAGAACTCAAGGAATATTTGCGTAACATGATTAATGTCATTTCGATCATCGATTTCATCACAAATAACTTTAAGCCTATCCTAGTGTTTATGACACATGGTGTGGTTAATGGTCAAACTTCTCCATACTTATCAAGTAGGGTGCACACGTATTCTTCCATCGGTACTACCTCCATAATTAGGGGAGTACAACGATGGCCATTCATGTCATGCAAATCTGAGTCTCCCCCGTGCTATTACGTCCTGGGCACTATACCACGAATGCTTTTCCCTAGGCCTAAAAAGGCTAAGGGGGTGAAGTACCTTATCGAATGCTCTAGGGTTGCAAATCTAACACCAGTTTGCTACTCTATCTATCTGTACCTACTACATTTCGGACCAGCTCGTCGGCTTACTCGTGCATGGTCGATCGTAACATTAACAACGGCAACCTACGTGCATACACCCATGTGGATCCGGACCCATCGTTACCCCAAGAGCATCTAGGTTTCCCTCCCCGAGGGGTATCAATATTGCGGCAACATGAAAGTAGATTTTGGTTTGTGCTAACTAAGTGTGACAATCATACAATTTACAAACATTAAGAACAAGCCAACATAATATCACAAATCACAGAGAAATAGGTTAATCTAGGAAATTTCACAAAATAAACATTAATACATGAATACAAATATGATCCCCAAGTTAAATCCCTACTCCCTAAGCATTGAACTCAAGTATTGCATTGGATTCAACACTTTTTGGGAAAATAAAGGGAAGAAAGAAAAATAAGCTAGAGGGAAGAAATAGTATTTTCTCTCTCTAACCTACTCTGCAAGATAAAAAGTGGTTGTAAAATTAAACTCTAGTAGACAAGGGTGCATATATAGTAGTGGGGAATTGATACTTGAAAAATGCCCAAAAATAGGCCAAAAACTCTAGCAGCCACAAATGGTACAGGGGATGACATTTGGCACGGTATGTGTCAGGCGAGGCCCCCTGGCGCTGGCGCAAGCCATTGGGCATGGCACGACTCGTGGCCTCATACCGGTGTGGGCTGTCAGTCATGGAACGGACCGGCCCCTTTGTGCTGGCATGGTCGGTGTTAACCTGCATGGGTCATCGGCCATAACTCCATTTTTGCTCTTCTGATATGCATCCCGTGTCGTTTGGCGCATTCCGTCAGCTGGAACCTTGTTTTTCTAAGTAACATGGCATGGGCCGTGTCATTCTTCACACCTCATGGGCTGGTCTTGGCATTAGTTACTTGAAACGACGCGGACCGTGTGAAACAAAATGATATGCGCATATACTTAGCGGAATTTTGGAGTGAAAAGAAGACATAAGGCACAGGAAGCAGGGTTTGGCACGATCCATGCAAGAGGCCTCTGTCACAACCCATGTTGCTTGACACGGGTCGTATTGAGCATCATTATAGCTATGCTAGGTCCCCCCTTCATGGTGGTCGACTGGCCTTATGTTGGCCCTCGTATCGGCCTTGGCTGGTTCGATCGGCTGACTTATTTTTTCCACTACAGAATAACCGCTAATCCAATTTGAGATTTCTTGTAGTTGATTTTATGTCGCTCGAGAAGACAAATCCAATGGTTCTAATATCAAAGGCTGATTCTTCTCAGATCGTTTCAAGAACTCCATGCAATCTCGGACAACACTTCCTCCGGTTCTTCTTTGGCCTTCTTTAACTTTGAATCTGCCTTTTTCCGTGCTCAATTCCATATAATAACACACTTTGGAGTCCATGACCTTCAATCTACTATCATCCTTGCGAATGGCCTTCAATATCTTCTGACATCCTTGCGAATGACCTTCAAATATCTTATACCACCCTCGTGGATGGTCTTCTATAAAAAGATGATAAAAAGAACTCATGAGCAACCTACTAATGAGATAAAAAAAAGAAAGATATAGGTTCTCGTGAATACAAAGTGTCCATTAGATTCAATCAAGTCTACAAAACTTGGGATTTGGACAAGAAAATCAAAAATGATTGTCGAAACCCTTTGTCGTGTAAACCTAACTAAAACTAGAAATCAGCCAAAAAAAAAGATGATAATAAATGTGTAAAATGCATCGGCTAACGCATGGATAAAGATGCACATCAATCACCCCACACTTAAACCTTCACTCGTCCCCGAGTAAACAAAAATGATAAAATGTCTAAGCGAAATGCAGCATGCATAGAGAAGTTAGCCAATTCGTTCAACTTATTCCTAAGCTACCCAAGTTCCCCCAAAGAAGTAAGAATCTCAAAACTCTAACATACCCCAAGATACTAAACTAACCTAACCTCCCAAAATATTGTGAAGAAAGATGTTAGTACAAATGATAAATGTTGAACTAGCTTACTCCACCGAATAGTCCGTCAAAAGCAATCCAAGAGTTGTTGCCAAAAAAACCACCAAGGATAATCCAAAAGATCTTCAACTTGGTTGTAACTAAGGATAACTCAAGATTCTCAACTTAGCTACAACTAAGGATAACGCCGAAGGATCCTCAACTTAGTTTCCTTTCTCTCAATTTCTCTCATTTTGATTAGGAGCCCTTTGGATTTTCATCCAAGCATTCACACATGTTGAGCTCTCCATCTCACCTTTTTCCACATGGCCTCTCATTTTTGCCCAAGTTTTTCAACTTAGCCTGGTCTAGTCTCTCATTTTTACGTAGGCCTTTCGATCTATCCGGACTTTCTTCCCATTTTTGCCTAAGTTTCCTTTTCGGGTTTCCAACTTAGCTAGGTATATATATTTTTCCTTTTGTTCAAATTTTTTAAAAACAAAAGATAGTGAAAAATAAAAAAACTACACCACCAAAGGTTTCATCCCAAAACATTCCAAGTGATAACCACCTAAAGATCACACCACCAAAAACTCTACCAAACTCCCCAAAACCACAAATAACCAAAAACACCAAACAAGAACAACGTCAAAAGCACAAAGGAATCCCAAGATGAAAAGCTCCTAAGTGTTTCACTACTCCCTCCCCCACACTTGAACTTTGCATTGTCCCCAATGCAATGAAATAAGAAAAACCATGAATGAGAAAGAGAAAATTAGTGAAACTCACTCATGCAACCCTAAAGGGTCCCTCCTCAAGTTTCGTGTCTGATGCCTCATTCTTCTCTCCTCCTAACGCATTTATTGCCTCTCGATAAGAATGACATCCCCAAAAACCATCGAGCCTTGAGATGTGGAATCTCTCAATCAATTACTCGATGGTTTCGTCTTGGACAACCGATCTCTCATCTACAATGGCAAACTCCTCCTTCATTTCCCGCTCGATAAAATCCAACCTGGACTCCCAAGAATGCATGATACCCTCCATGGAACTTAGCCTACTCCCAAATTCTTCCAACCGCCATCTGCGAATATCTGAGTACGGCTAACCGGTGCCCTAAGTGGAGTCTCGATGTCGTCTTACTCGATGTCATCTTACTCAATGTCTATATCCGGGTTTGATAGGATTATGTAGAAATCCTTTTCAAACCTCGGGTTAGGGAAATGAAGAGGTCCTCTAACACCGTATCCTCAGGCAAGTTGTACTCTCTGCTGGAGAAGAATCATAAAATTACACACCGAGGAGCCACTATATAACCATACGAAGCAATCCTCTGAAGCAGTGGTGGCCACCATACCCACTTTCGCCAGCTTTTTTATCGTGTATAGTGTCCCCGAACGACCCAAATTTGCCACTGCAAATAGAGAGGGAACCAGATGGTCCAAGTGTTGGGCTAAAAGTTCAACCATGCCTCCTCCTATAGGAATATTTCCACCTTTGTTTCCCATGTTAATGCATTCATCCACAAAATCCGAAACCATGTTAGGGTAAAAATTCCCCCTGGAATCATCGCCCAAAGTACTTTGACATCCGATCTGGAACACTATGATATCTCTCCATGAAAAAACACTCACATGGACAACAATCGCTAAACATATCGCAACGCCGGATGGAAAGTAACGGTGCTCTTGAAAGATGCTTCCTCTCTGTGCATGAAAGGATTCTCCAAAAATTGCTCAATGAAAATGGAAGGCCTTGTCGGTGTGCCCTCAAAATCTCTTTCCCACACTTCCACCCGAATGCTTGGGCAATGTCCCGATGTGACATACTGTACTCCTTATCATCCAAGTGGAAATGGATGTTTCTCCTCCCCTCATTGTCCTTTGATTAGTCAAAGGTCGCCAAAAACTCCAAAGTCCATCGTATGTAGGTCTTGGAATGCTTGTCTAAGAAACCCTCTAGGCCTATTTGGCATAGAAAATACGTGACGGACTCGAGTAGACCTAGAGCTCCCAAGGTCTCCTTTCAAGCAAATTTCGTCTCCAATATGGCTCGCTTCGAGAAATTCAAGTACTTCCACCTCCGATCGGCACTCTTGGAAATAGTGGTCAACCCCATGAATTCATCAATGACAAAAGCAGGGTTAGGAGGAAATGAAGTCTCCAAGAGATGAAGAATCCATACAAGAAGAAGCAAAAATGTTAATTTTTAGAAAATGGGATCAAATTTTCGAGTTTAACCAAGGAGAAGTCAGAGTGAGTGTTTTTGAGAGATTCTAATGAGGTAAATGAATACTACGGGTGAATTAATGTACTATGGATCGTGATTTTCAGCAAAGAAGGCAATTTAAAATGAGGTACAAATGAGATAAGGATGACATTTTTGAAATTAGAGAGTGAAAGGGACAAAAGCACCAATCTATTTATTCATAAGGGAGGTGTTGATGTACTATTCACCAACATTTGAAGGAAATAAAGGATTTGCTAAATTAAAGGGCCAAAAGTTTCATGTTTGGCTTAAAATTCAAACTTTGCAAATATGAATTTTTGGCCCAAAAAAATCACAGCAATGAAGCCTGGAACGAGGCACCCCTCATGCTCAAATGGGTTGGCATGAGGTACCCTTCGTGAATTTTTCCTTTTTCCTTCTTTCTCCATTTACGAAGAAACTTTGTCACCTAACAAATCTGATTTCATACACACAAAAAACGAGATTTGGACTCAAAATTTATTAACCAACAAGAGTTTCATCCCAAGATCCTTTGTCTAACACTAAAACATGAAAAATATAAAAACATATCAATAGAAATTAAAGAGAAAAAACCAAGTATTTTTATTGTTGTCATCACGACTTATTTCTTTTTCATGTATTTCAATTGAACGGACCTACCATTGGGACTCCAAAGTCGACATCAGAAACTCCACCCACAATGACATCCTTGTGAAGAGGTCTCACAAGGTGTCATCCTTACCTTTAAGCATTTTGTTTCCTAAGAAGAGAGAATATCCATTCCTAGCTAATGTCAAGCCCTTATCTATGTCCTTTGGTTTAGGAGGTTGTCGAGGGTGTTTTACTTTCTTGCCACTTTCCACTAACCGCTGCATGTTATTGAGCATAAAAAAGCAATTCAAGATATATAAATCATCACTAACATAATGCAAAGTACAAGTTTTATCAACATGATCATCACAATTGAAGTGCAAGGTAGGAGTTCTCTCATCTCTGTCATAATCATCAAAGATCTCATCAGTGCTGGAGGGCTTCTTCGCGTCTGTCATTGCTGGAGAAAGGCCCCATCGTGTCTCCATGGGAGAAGAATGTCGCCTTATTTCCGGAGAAGGGCCTCGCCGTCGGAGAATGAGCCTCACTTCCAGAGAAAAAATGCTGCTGCTGGAGAAGCCCATCACGTCGCCGCTAGAGTTTTGACTTGTTTTTGTTTTGCTTTCGTTTTTTCTCTTTGTCTGGATTTAGATTCTTGTTAAAGAAATTTTAGATGCAATTGTGTCTTACCTGAGGCTGCCGAAAACCTAATTTGGTTTCTGGCAGCTTTTTTTAAGGGCATAAAATTAAAGTTTCAAATTCGGAAATAGAATTAGATCCCGATTAAAGGCGGTTTTTGAATCGCCTTTGATTGTTAATGATCAAATGCGGAGCCAGAAATCACCCAAAAAGTAACTTCTCTGGTAATATGCATGTTCTCCACTAGTGATGTACGGTTTTCGGTCACCTCCACTTAGTACCAAATTATTTTAATATGGAAGTCCAAGACCTTATATATTAATCATTGACAAAGTCCTGTATAGGATTGTCTCACAGTGAGACCAAGGATTACATTGCAAAGATTTTAAGATGGGATTTCATATTAAAGTTTTAAAATTTATGGGGTTGAGTGTGTAATTGTGAGAATTTGCAGTTTTGTTCTAGTATATGTATTAAAATCTGAGAGCATCTTTTCCAAATTCATCCTCATTTCCATTCCAACTTTTCTATGATTTCAAATTTCTCTCTTTCAAAATCGAAATCGTTTTCTCTCACGATATCCAACCGCACACAAATATTCCAACCGCTTGATTTCTTGTAAGTCATCGATTTTAGTTTCAATTTTCTTCGTCATTTGAAGTGTGCATTGATCGGATTGAAGCTGTGCTTTTGTTCCAGTGGTTTTTGTTATTCTTCGTTTGGTTTTTGACGATCTACAACTGGAGGAGTTTGGATTGTGTTTTATATGCCAAGGTAATGTAGTCGCTAGGTTTTTTTGTTCATATTTTGGTTTTTTCTGATTTTCCCAAGTTTTTGAGTGTATGTGATGTTTTATGCGTCATGTAGGTTTTCTAGGTGTTTATTTTGCTTATTTTGTGTTTTGCTTTTGATTGTGTAGTTTTTGTGTTCGATTTGAAGTTATTAGTGTTTTTCTTCTTCACTATACTCATATTTGGGGATTGCTCTGTTTATTTGTATTTTTTGAGTAGTTATTAGTGCTTTTGTGTTTTATTGATTGTATGTGCTGTTATTCGACTGTTTATGTTCGGATTTTTCATTGATTTGGTTTGTGTGTTGAATGTGTTTGATATTTTAGGGTTTCTTTTGGATGTGTGTTAGTTTATGTGTATTTATTGTTGTTTTGCAGATGTCGAAGGAAAAAGAATTTGGTGAATCACTTAATGATGTTCTTCTGGATATTGCGAAGAACTATGAAGATCCTGGTGAACCTACTCCTGTGACCAAAAATCCAAAGAAACGAAAATCTTATCAAGGTATTTTCTATTTCCCTATTTTGGCGGGAGTTTTTTAAATGTATTTCCATAATTAATTGTAAATTGTTACTGTTCAATTCTTTTTTTGTTGTAATTATATGACATGATGTTTTCTAGTTTTGTGTTGATGTTTCACTTGTACTCTTTTCATGTTGATCAGTCATCTATTATGCCTTTCTATTGTGATTTTTCATGTATTATGTCTTTCATTTATTGTGCTTTAGGTTTTGTTTTCGATTTTTCATGTATTTGATTTGTGATTTTCTGTTTGAGCTGATATGTTGATGTTTTAAATTTTCTCAATGATGTTTTAAGTTCAGGTTATGCTTTATACTTTTGAGTTTAATATGCTTTAAAGTTTAGGTTATGCAGTTTTACATTTAGTGAATGATCTTTTAAGTTCAGTTAATGGTGTATACTTTCAGTTTGATATACTTTTAAGTCCGGGTTATGAAGTTTTCATTATTCTGAATAATGTTTTAAGTTCAATTTATGATGTATACTTTCAGTTTGATATGCTTTTAAATTCAGGTTATGAAGTTTTCATTTCACTGAATGATGTTTTAAGTTCAAGTTATTATGTATACTTTTCAGTTTCAGTTTGATGTTATTAATGTCTTATGGTTTCAGTTTTCATAAGATTTTTGCTTGGGCAGAATGTGTTTGTCTTATTGATATTTTATTATTTCAAATTGATGTTTTCATGTGTGTTAATATGGCGCTATTTTGTTTGATCTTGTTATCCTTTTACTGAAGTACTTTTGTGTTGCATTATATTTTTCTAATACTTATGTAATTAATTTTGATGTTTAAGATGCAACTGTAATTGGTGGCTATGCTGTGAGACAATCACACCGACTGGGGGTGATCCTAATGTTGATTTGATATTAGGTCTTTCTCTTGTTATTTACTTTTTCCAATGCGGCATATTAATGTTTCATTTTTTTTTATTAATGCTAGTGTTCTATTTCAGGACTCTACTCTGTGAAGAAGATACTGAAGAACAAAGCCAAGAGGAAGCTTGATTTGATCGGTGAAGAAGAAATCAGAAGGATCTGGTGGTCTCAATTCAGAGACTAACCTGCCTGAAGTAGGTTGTGGTCCTGCTCATAAAGTTGCAATTTATGAGATTCCATCTCAAAGAAGAATTTTGCGTAAATCTGTGGCTGTGAAGAAATCGAAGATTGCTGTTGTGGGTGTCAGTGGAAAAGGTATTGAAATTAAATTATTTGTTTTCAATTTTTTAACCTTTCAATGTTTTATTCCCTCTTCTTATGGAATTTGATTTGATGTTTTATTTTTGTAGTTGTTGGTGTTGGTAAGGGTAAAAACTCTGTTACTAACAATGATGATGGTTTGAAGAAGCAATAAAAAGGATGATGCTATTGGAGGTGAATGTGGTAGTGCTAAGAGTCCCTCTAAGAGGAGGATGTCGCAGAAGACTGCGGCTGTGAAGAAAGCTAAGGTTGCTGCTAAGGGTGTCAGTGGCAAAGGTACTGTTTTAACTTTCTTATGTGATTTTTTAACATTATGGTATGATGTTTTATATTCTGTAGTTGATTATTTAAAATTTCTATAATTTTTTTCATAATGCCAAGGTCTAATTATCTGGTTTGAATTTTTTTTTCAGTTGATACTGGTAAGAAGAAAGTTATTCAGAAATAAAAATTGAGATCTGGTATTAGTGACAATCAAGCTGCTAGGAAAGCTCCTATGCATGATAGTATTTCTTTTGGTAGGATTTTTTAAAAATATTTTAATACCTATGCTTTTTAGATATCATTATTGATGTTTTACCATTTAGTAGATGATGAGGTGTTCAGTACTGTTCCTGATACCCAAACTATGCAAAACAATTTTGATGTTGTTGGAGGTGAAGGTGCTAGTGATAAGAGTCCATCTAGGAGAAGTATGTTGCGAAAAACTCTAGCTATGAAGAAATATAAAGTTGTTGCTGAGGGCAAAGGTACTGCTTTAACTTTCTGATTTGATTTTTTAACATTGTGGTATGATGTTTCATGTTTTGTAGTTGATCATTTAAAATTTCTATCATTTTAATAATGATTCTGTGGTCTAATTATCTGGTTTTATTTTTTTTAGTTGATGCTGGCAAGAAGAAAGTTGGTGAAAAACAAAAATTGAAATATGGTGTTACTGATAAAAAAAGCTGATGGGAATGCTTCTGTGGATCATAGGATTTTTTGATAGGATTTTCCTTCTTTTTAAATTTTTTAAATACCTCTGCTTTTAAATATCACTCTTGATGTTTTACCATTTTGATATGATTTTTTAATTTTTGTAGATGATGGGGTGTTCAGTACTGTTCCACCCAAACTGTGTAAAAGAATGTTTAAGCAACTGATGGAGCTTAGAATATGAATGATGCTGAAAGAAGTCTGGAAGTGAAGCATCAAAAGATGGAGATGCTGGTGATGATGGGAAGTCTCAGTCTGGGGAATCAAAATCTTAAAGTGGGGTGGAGGTTGATAAACCTAATGATGAACAAGATTCAAGCGCATCTGATTCTGAATCAGCACCTGAGGTGCTAGTTGTGAAGAAGCCTGTTAGAAGGTTCCAAGATGACTGTGAAAGGTAAGCGGGAAGGGAAAGCGGCTGTCTTTGATAATGATGCAAGGTTTGTTGTTATTTTTAATTCAGTCTTTGGTATTTATTAGTTTAGGTGTTGTTGATTTATTTCATGTAACTTAATGTTTTATTTTCATTTTAGAATTGCATTGATGAATGTTTTTGTGATGCATATTCGAATCAAAATGGAGCTTTCTTGTGAGATTAAATGAATCAGGTTATGATGTTATTTAGTACGAATAGTGTTCTAGGTACCTTTTGTGAAGCTAACCTGTTGTTATGAACTCGAATTGTTCATAAAAAAATTTTTTAGTCACTGAATTAGATTTTACCTTCACTATTTGACTATTTGAATTTGCTAATTTTGCTAAATATAGAGTATTTCATGCGTCAAACATGTGATCCAGTTGTCCTATTATTCTTCTGACATTGTATTTGCTCGTTAGTTTTCTTGATGTTTTAAGTTATGCATATGATGTTTCAAGTTATGCATGTGATGTTTCATGTTGATGTTCTTAATCTCACTTGATGTTTTACTTTCAGTGATTGATGTTTTAAGTTCTGTATGCGATGCTTCATATTTTTTTATTTTCTTTTTCAGTGCTAAGAAGGGCTTCATTGCCAAGTGTAGCCCTTGGAAAATTGAAAAGTTATCTTTCTTCTTCATTGCCAACCAGGTTACATCTGTTGGAGAGATTGGTTTTGATAATTTGCTAAAATTAATTTTACTTCCCTTTCTAAAGACATCCTTCCTTACCTTATTCAGAATTTTAATCCCGTTAGCCATGTTCAAACAATTGGTTCTAATAGGCATTTTTTAACTCGTGATGTTGTGTATGATGTTTTAGGATTTCCTATCAGTGAGATTATTGAGGTTAGTAATGCCGGGAAGGGAGAAAGAAGGGATTTAGATTTGAGGGAGAGTTGGAGGGATGAATTTGGAGTCGACAGTCTGGGCAACATTCCTTGTGATAGGGTGTATGAGAAGATGATAAGCTTAGTTGATAGCGGTGATGAATTTAAGAAATTGTTTGTCATGTATGTTGTTTGCACATTTTTCAGTCCTACTGCCAAATGTTTTTTTGGTTATAAGCTTCTTCATGTTGTGGAAAATGTAGGGTAGATTAGGAGTTATGATTGGTATGAGTACGTTCTTAGGAAGCTATGTGACGTTGTGTCTAGGTATAAGACTAGTACCTACATAGCAGTGAATGCTTGTAAATTTGTACCTTTTATATGCTACATGTATAGGTTTCCTTTTCATGGAAAACTATCCCCCACCAGAGTGCCTCTCATTCGTCACTGGGACACTTCTTTGTTTCTCAAATGGTGTAGACAGATTGTCGAGGTAGGTTATGATTCATGCCCCATGTATAAGGATTAATTTCCTTCTACTTTGATGGAGAAGTATGTGAGCTTTGGTGCTGTAGCGATATCCGAGAAAGGAAATCGTAAAAAAGTTGATGCAGATGGTTCAAACTCGCAAGTTTTTACCTTTGTGGTTCCAAAAGACTTGGCTTCCGATGCTGCAATTATGAATGATGGAGGATATGTAAGTATTGATATCTTTTCAGTTTTGAAGTTTTAAAAGAAGTACTTGATGTTTTAGATTTTACATGAAATGTTTTAAGCTTATGCTTTAGGTGTTACAGTTTTGACATTTTAAAATTTGTATTTGATGTTTTAGAATTTGTATGTGGTGTTTTGAGTTTATGTTTTATGTGTTGTCATCTTTAATGTTTTAATATTAATATTTGATGTTTTATATTCTGTATGAGATGTTTTTAGTTTTAAACTTCAAGTGTTGTTATCTTTTCCTAATTCTTTTGTTTTTTCCTAGGATGCTGATCAATATTTCCGTAGGTTCAAGAGGAACATTGAGATTATTACTAGGGCTTTAGTTTCTTAGTTAGATCAAGGTGCTAAGAATTCCGTTCCCGCTGATGATGTCTAGCCTACTCCTCCTTTTGACTCAGATGAGTTTTTTAACAATCCTGAGTTGTTTGATGTTGTTGATGAGATTGTGAGGAATGGTTTTAAGAATCATACTCATGTTGCTGCTTCTTTTATGAATCGCCATCATTCTATCTTGGCATTGATGTCATTGGAAATGCATCATCTTCAAAAGCACCAGCAAAGGCAAAGGAAAGGCAGTTGGGAAGGGGAACAAGGATGAGAAGAAGTAGAGTTTAAGCGTGAAGAAACTGTATTTGACATTAGTTGTTTTAGAATATTATGATGTTTGAAAATATGAATTCTTCAAATTAGGGATTTAATAGGGCTTTTGGACCCTTTATGTTGTGAATGATGATTTGTTATGGTGATTAGGGATTTGATAGGGCTATTGGACCCTTCATGTGATGTTTATGATTTGTTATGGTGATTGATAGGTTATTATGGGCTGACATAAAACTGTTTGTAGTTTTTCTATATTTCTGTTGGATGTGATGATTTTCGAATTTGATGTGATGTTCCATTATCAGTGTGTGATGTTTCATATTTTTTAGCAATCAGTTTGATGTTTATGTCTTAATTTTTTTTGAAAATACTTGGTCATCTGTATTATAGATAAAGTCATATGGGCCAAGTCAAATTTGTAAATCATTATGTAAGAAAATTATAGCATCAGTGGACATAAGTTTAACATCCAAAAAGAGTCAATGAAATACGAGTGAAATGTATAAGAACAATGGTAGCATATGAATACCCTTTTAAAATGAACACCCTCATCGATACTTAATTCTGAAACCTCAAACTATAACAATGAAACATCAATCCATAACTATGTAACATCGACCAACAAGCTGGTTTCAGATTAGTTTAAAACATCAAACTGTAACAATGAAACATCAATCCACAACTGTGTAACATCACAGTATGATAGTAAACATCAACCAACAAGATGGTTTTAGATCAATTGAGCTTTTGGTGTCTTGGATCCAAATTCCTTTTTGACTAGCTTTTTCCTTTCAAGCTTACCTTTCACTCTTGCACTTCTTCCTTTTGTTTTTATTTTTTTGTGGATTTAGTACTTCGAGAGCTGTCTTTGTAGTTGAACCTCTTGCACTATTAGTTTCCAAGTGCTCTTGTGTATCTATTGCTTTCATTTGATTGATTGTAGCTGAGTCTCTATTCAGCCCTTTTTAAGGATTCTTCTAGTTTCTATTCCTCTTCACACTTCAACACTAGATTGTAGTACTTGTGTAGCATATCATGACGCCATGGTATCATACCTTTGATCTCCTTGTTATGTGGTGATGTTCCTTCGAGCACCTTGTTCCACATTTCTCGCTTTGACATCTTCGTCCATCTCTTGAGGATGTAATCTTCAGAGATGGAAGTGATTTTGTGGAAATGGATGATGCGAAGGGCATGGAACCACAACAATCCTACCTCTTCTAAGTACTTGCAAGAGCATTTAATTTCCACCTTTTGATCCTGTTTCTTGAAAGTAACCTTCTTCATATTTGTGATGTTGTTTTCAGGTTGTACTTCATAAACATCGTCGAATCCAAGGTTGAATATTTTTACAGCCTTACTTGTTATGACTAGGTTCCATTATGTTTCAAAGTCCTTGTACAACTTATGTGTGTGTAATTCAGCTGCATGCTTCAGAATTCCAGGTCCTTCCTCCGCTGACCTTGGTTTTCCTATTAACCAGCTGTATTCCTTGTTGGTCTCTGTGCTTCTCTATCTCTGTATAGTTTTTTTTCCCAAATATTGGGGGAAAAACAGTGTCAAGATTGTTGTTTTGTTGGCACTGAAGTTGATTGCCTTGTTTATGCTTTTGCTCCCCTATGATGATAATGTCCCAGCTGAGAAGAAGTTTTTGCTTAATGTGGTACACCATTTCTCTCAGAGTCCGTATAGGCGCTTGAACCGCTGGTTTTCATGGAGTTGGTACTTATCTAGCATAGAGTTCCAGCATCTCTGGAATTCCTCTTCATTTGCACATTTCTTCAAAAAATGGTCGAATGCTATGCCAAAATCTTTGTCACTCTTCACTTTACCATAGTGACTTATTGAATTTTTTTCTTCAGATGCCATGGATAAAGCTTGTGCTTTGTGTTAGTGAACACCTGGTTCAAAAATTTATTGCAGTGTGAAACATTAGTCAATTTTTTGTGAAAGGTTATGACCTTTTCTTGAAACATCAAGCATCTGGTATTCATGTTTCAATTGTGTTCAGAAAGTATCAAGAAATTTTTCATTAAACTTCATGTCATAATACAAGAACATCATACATGCATTTTAGAAATGAATTCACAGTGTTTGTATAATCATATGTGTTGAGGTATGAAACATCAATACAAATACTTGAAACATCACATACACTTTCTGAAACATTAACATAGAAACTGGGTAGGTTGCGGTAGTAGCTTTTGGATGGCAGCTGTCATTGCTGAGTACTGATCAATAAATATTGTCACTGGTTCTTTTCATGTCATTGACTTTTTGAATGTTTCTTCTAGCAACCACATGAAAGTCCCTTTTTTCATTGCCAATGAAGGCACAACCAAACATCACATTGTTCCAATGGTTGTTGACCCACAATTGGTGCACAAACAAGGTTGTACTTGTTTGTCCTGTATGTGGTGTCAAATATCATCACACCCCCATATAGCATGCAATCCTCTTTCATCATTGCATCCCTCCAGAAAAGTGCGGTTAATTTCACCTCCTCATCCAACTTGACTCTAAAGAAGAAGTCCTCATCCCTTCCGTAAATTTTGTAGAGCTCATCGATCACATTATGTGCATCTCCTCCTTCAATTGCTTTCATCCACAGCCTGTTGACATAATTAATGTGGTTCCTCATCATGTGGCATAAATTTTCTTGTCCATTTGCATCACATGCCAAATACGTGAAACTTGTACCTGGCTTCAAACCTGCCAATTCCATAGCCTCAATTGCTCTTGCCTTTTCATCCTCTATTTTCCTCTCACTACTCTACAAGTATTGCCACTCCTTCCTTGTAAATTAACGGTTGTTCTCATTGATGTGGTGCTTGATTTCATGGATGTTTTCATCAACAAGCTTGATCCTGATTGCAGCCTTGCATCCTGTTCTCGTAATGGGAAATTCTTTTGTCTTTCTTATCTTGTTTTGTGGTTGTTGGGTTGGGGTGTCAAGAGTGTTTGAAAATGATCTCCCATGGCATGAGCACGTGTATTATTTTTCCTTGACCTTCCCTTCATTTGTTAGTCTCTATGTTGACTTCTGTACAGAAAATCCAAGAGAAGTTGCATGTGCATGGTATAATATTGCGAGCTCTTTCCATGTAGTTGCTTGCACTCCTTGAAGGGATTCTGATTGATCTATTTCCAACAAGTTTGGTAGACCTGTAATTGAATGCTCCCAATAAATAATAATAAAAAATCTATACATAATGTTGCAGGTTTAGAACATCATATTATATGTTTGAAACATCAAGCAGTATATGAGAAACATCACTTCATGTTTTATGGAAATTGTTATTCTGATTATGTTCAGTTAGTATGAAACATCATGTCATACATTTAAAATATCATTCCATATTTGAAGAACATCATCTGCTATAAATTAGTTATTTGTCCACCTATTATCAGTTTGCAAAATGTGAACAGATCCTGTTTATATTGTCTAAAACTTTTAAATAAGTTCTTATAACGTGACCATTGTAATTTGAAAGCTCTGACATTTTAAATCAAATTTACATAACATTCAAAACTAATTTGCAGTTTTCAACAATAGAGCAACATGATTTGTTCATCCTGATCAAAAAATTTCTATTACACAAATTTTGCTGCTGTTCAATTAACAAGATCTAAATGCAATGGAGTCGTTTACAAATTCAGTGTGCTGCTCTTCAAATCATAATGCAGAAACATCAGATTCAAGGACAGAAAGTTCAGTATCTGACCTTCCGAAAATAGGTACGATAGATTCATCATTGATATTTGTTTCGCTTTTTTGTGTAGGATTTTGTGCTTTTGTTGATTGTACACTTTCTAACTGTTTTTCGATTTGTAAATGACCTTCTTCCGTCATAATCCGATTTTGAATCTGCAAATTTCTGTTTAATCACATATTTGTGATGATTGCTGCTGAATTTAAACCTAGATGTAATTGTACCTTTGTTGCTAGATGATTAATTGATGCCGATTGATGATTTTTTCTTCAAAACTGGATCGATTGCTTTTGGATGATGAACAACGGTTGAATGTCGATTTATGATTGAGAGTTGTGAATGATTTTGGTTTAGATTTTGATGTTTGATCGGTTTTGGTTGAACGAGTTTGTTTGAAACGTGTTTCGGGCTTCATTTTTTCACGCTTTTGGCTGCGAAGGGTGAGCTGGCCTTGTTTTTCTTTTATTGCTCTTTGGTCCCTAAATATTTTTTAACGTTACCTTATTTATGCCAAGCCCAGAATAATTAGGTTTTCACCCCCGAATTTAGTTTGTCTTTTTCCTATTTTGCCTCTAGTCCCTGATCTCACCATGAGACGGTGTCTAAGGAGAAGGACTCTTAGTCATTATTCTAGTTGAAAACCGATGTGAATATATCTTTCAACGGAATTTAACGATGGAGTACGTACAATCCAAGTTCAAATGCAAGCCAGGCAATTATTATCAAATACATTGGAAATCAAAATACATAATAGGAATGCATAGAATCCAAGTACTTGATTAATCAAACCTAAGATATACAGGACTCCAAAATCTTGAATCAAGAATCCCAGATTGGACCAAAAGCCGGGATTCCGGCAACTTTGCATGAATCCACCACATCCCGGCTCCCCTCCGGATTGCTAGTCACGATCACAACCTGAGCGCCCCATTTCCTGGCGGCGTCGACGCTCAATTGCGACACATTCGGGCGGCCGAGCACCGCCGTGTCATGCACAATCACTCTCTCTTTTGGGTGCCCGCTCATCCACTCCTTTATTTCCTTACCAAAATTATGCTCCACGCCCTTCGCCACCCACAAAACACACACCTCCGCCTTGCATTTCTGCAACACGAACGACAAAAACACGCAAATTCCTGACCCCGTGGCCACCACCAAAACCCGATCGTACATGTTCACCAAGTAGGGAAGCCCGGAAAAGTGTACCTTCCGCACCCATAAATGGCTCGGGGGTTTAGCCACTAGAGACTTCGTGAAGTCGCCGACGGCTCCGGCAAGCATCATGTGCTCGTCCTTCCCGTCGGAGATGATCCCAAAAGCGTGCCATTCGGAAAACGGCGACCGGCTTATTCTCCCAAGGATTCCAGGCTTCACACCGCCCTGGAATTTTATAATGGACGCATGCCCTGATGGAGAAGAGATTTTAACCGGGACGCGCCTAACCGTAATCCATGGAATCAAAATCAGGACGGTGATAGCCGCCGTGAACCAGAACTCCTGCTGCTTGATCAACCTACTCCCAATGTCATCAGTGTAAGATTTCGTGTTCGAGTCGTATGAAATGGTGAGCACCACAAACACCCATAGTAGAGCTAGGGCAGACCACCCCGCGAAACGATGAGTTCGCTCGAAAACGTTGTGATGGAGATGGCGGATTAGTGGAAATGCAGCCAAACTGGATAAACATATGAGTGCTAGAATAGCAGAAGCCACCGCGATGATCTCCGGGGAAGCATTGCCCCGGTCCCTTAGGGCGAGGACCAAGGCATAGGCAAGCCAAGCAACGGAGGAAACTCCACAACCACTATGAATCCCACCAAGGGATTGTAACAGGGAAGTAGTCATAGTTTTGATGAAAACAGGCACCCATGAATGGCCGAAAATTTTCACAGCAAGCCAAAACACGACTCGAAGAATCGCCTCACTTCTGCACAGCGTAAGAGTAAAGATATTGGCAATGGAAAACAATGCAGCCTTGTTCCGAGCGTAGGGAAAGTTTCCGGTGACTGCAAGAACCACGGCGGCGATGTTCACCGTGATACAAACAACAAAAAGTCGCTTGTAAACAGTGAACAAGCCTTGATCCAGCAGAATCACCGAAAGCCTAGAATGGTTGGGTTTCTTTTGAGCTTTCTCCCTTTTACTTGGGCTTTTTGGAAGGGAGAAGTCACTGGGAAGTCTCTTCATAATGCTTGACATTTCTCCATGGCCTTCTTCAATGTCAATAGAAGAACCCGTTTCTTTGTCGGCTTCATCATTGTCGTCGAGATCTAGGTCACAGAAATGGCTGCTCGGCCGGCTCAGGGATCGCTGTATAAGGTCTCCAGAAGGCATGATTCTCGAAGAGGTTCTCTCCCATGGAAGCTGCCAGTATCTTCTGCTTTCTGAACTGTTTGGTGTAATGGCGAATAGATCAACATGAGGTTGGATCTCAAAAGCAACGCCTCTGCAGCTTGAAAACCTCTCGAGATTTCGTTCACGGTCCATTCAATGAGATGGAGATTGCGTTAAGCTATTTAGCTCTGGTGGAATGAAGAGTGCATGGGGTGATGATGATGATGCGTGCTGATTTATAATTCCCTCCATCCCGGAATATTTGTCGGGTTCAGAATGGCTTTTCACTTTTTCAGAATGGGTTTTTTTTTTTGGAGGGACCGTTTCACATTTTGAATAAGTACAGCTTGAATGTGTTCATATCTGAAATTTACCGTTGACTCATTTTCCTTTCCTTTTATGAAAGGTATCTCTCTCATTTCTTGACACAGATAGTCCCAGTTTAAACGTTTCACTGACTTTTAATTCAATCTATAAATAAATATTGCATTTTCTACCTCTGAAGGTTACTGTTTAAATATATGCTTTTAATCTAATCTTCAAATTTAGAGTTCAATCTAGTTTGATTTTGAATTTAGTGAACCATATATGAAGTAATTTTCAAGATTACTTGCCTCAAAAATCCCTACTTATGTTTCCAATATTTTCTACCTCTTTGTTATTCACAAATGCTTCTTTTAACTAGTCTAAACTTTAGACCCGAGTTTAATGTGCAATTATTTTCAGTTTCATTTGGAATGGTTTTTTTAAAATATGCTAATAAATCTAGGGACCTATTGTGCAATTATCAAATATTATATATATGTATCACTAAATTTTCATAATTTTCACAATTTTCACTTTCATTTTTCTTATAACCGATCGGAACCCTCCTCAATGATCGGAAACCGCCACCTGACTCCGGCAACCACCACCGGATGCCGAAATCTCGTTGTTTTTTACCTGATTTCACCGATCTGCTCTGTTCGCCGATTTCCACCGGATATCCGTCACCTCCGCCTTCGTTTTCCATCCCAAAATCGCCGGTTCCTGTCGATGATTCTTCCCCTTCGGGGAGCATGTCAAAAGCTCCACCGTATCGTGCCCTTACTCACTGAATCGGAGGCGTGCTCCGTCAGAGACGAGTTGAGGCAACGATTAGAGGCATCTTCCATCGGTGATGAGTAGCAGAGACAACGAGCGGCATATTCCATCTGCGGCAGCAGAGGCGACGAGCAGAGGCATATTCCGTTGGTCCATGAGATCCACACGATTGGCTGGAGAAGAGGACACGAGTGCCAACATGTGCTAGGGTTGTGAAGTTTTTGCAGCACGGGGTTCACATGCCTGCAGTGTAAGTTTTTTTGAATAAAAAATTGATATTTAAATTGATGTTTTATGATTTTTTGTTGATGTTTTGTTAGTTGTAGTTGATATTTTATAATTTTTAGTTTGACATTTTGAATTCGATATTTTATTTGAGAATTTAACCTTTGGTTGATGTTTTATGATTTTCAGTTGATATTTTTGTCTTTTTAGTTGATGTTTATGATTTTCAGTGACATTTTGAAATTACTATAAAATTTGATAATTTAGTCTTTTGTTGATGTTTTATGATTTTAAATTGATGTTTAGCTAATTTAAGTTGATGTTTATGATTTTTAGCTTAATGTTTTGAAATTGATATTTAATTTTTGCTGATGTTTTATGATTTCTAGTTGAGGTTTTGTTGTTTTTTATTTGATGTTTTACTATTTTCCCGCTGAGGTTTAGGTAATATGAGTTGATGTTTGTAGTTTTTTGGATGATATAAGTTGATGTCTGTAGTTTTTTCCCTCTATTGATGTTTTTCATTTTCTGATTGAGGTTTAGCTTATAC
This sequence comes from Rubia tinctorum, assembly GCA_032355605.1. NCBI lineage: Eukaryota > Viridiplantae > Streptophyta > Magnoliopsida > Gentianales > Rubiaceae > Rubia > Rubia tinctorum. Next base: position 3,333 of record JAULKM010105488.1, on the reverse strand, counting down.
GAGTTGATGTTTAGAATTATTATTTTTATCTCAAGTTGATTTTTTCCATTTTCCAAGTGAAGTTTAATTGATAGGAGTTGATGTTTGTATCTTTAACACCCCTCAAGAGAAGTGTAGGATTAGTCGCAAAGCAAAATTTGGATCGTAAGAACTCAAAATTAGGATGAGGTAACCCCTCTGTAAAAATGCCAGCAAGTTGCAAGTCTGTAGAAATATGAGCAACCTTAAGCTAGCCAGAAGACACCATCTCACGCACAAAATGATAATCAATATCAATGTGCTTGGCTCTCTTGTGTGAAACTGGATTCTAAGCCAGAAAGAGAGCACTATTACTATCACACAGCAAAATAAGAGGCACACGAGTCGGTACATGTAAATCCCGAAGAAGATCCATCAACCAAGCTAATTCCACAACAATGTTTGCCATAGCACGATATTCTGATTCCAAACTAGAACGTGAGACTGTAGGTTGCTTCTTAGCACTCCCAGACACCATGTTTCCACCAAGAAAAATGGCATAACCGTATGTAGACCTACGAGTCTCAAGACAATGAGCCCAATTGGAATCATAATACCCCAGAACTGGTAAACCGGATGGATTTGCGCAAAATTGAAGTCTATAGTGAACAGTGCATGCACGTAGCACAAAATCTGAGTAACATTTTGGAAAAGGTCATCAGTAGGAGCCTGCATGAATCTACTAACTGTATTTACAACATAAGATAAGTTAAGACGTGTAATCGACAAATATTGAAATTCACCAACCAGAGACCGTTCAGAAATTTCACACTTTATCGGTAAGCCGTTCAGATTTTATTGCGCACTGTGAAAAAGACATAAAAGGAATGGCAGCAGGCGCAAAATCCTGCATCCCAGTGCACAATAAAATCCTTGGCGTATCTGGCTTGACCAAGAAATAAGACATCAGAAGTACGAACAACCTCTAAACCCAAGAAATACTACAAATTGCCAAGATCGGTAATCGTGACCATCATTCCCGATAAGAATAATGTTGTTCAAAATAAACCAACAAATAAAAGAGAGATGCACCCTATGAAAAAATAAATAAAGATGTACCGGAAGCACTTCAAACAAACCCTAGGCCAATAAAAATGAGTTAAAATGCGGAAACCAAGCACGAGGAGACTATTTTAAGCCATAAATGGCCCTGTGTAGATGGAAAAAAATTGGGACACGTGGGGTCTTTGTAACTAGCAGGCTGCTCCATATAAACTGGAGAATTGAGAACGCCACTTTAAATTCATTCTTGACATCTACCTATCGTAAGGGCCAATTACAAAGAACAACCAAAGATAAAACAATACGAATAGTTGAAGTCTTTACCACGGGACTAAATGTGTGGTAATAGTCAAAGCCGGGTAATTGCGAAAAACCTTGAGCAACTAACCTCGCTTTATTCCTTTCAAGCAAGCCATCAGAGTTATACTTCAAACGATACACCCATTTTGATCCAACAACATTTGCATTAGAAGGAAAAGGAACCAAATCCCACGTCTACTAAGTGCGAAGGGCATCCATTTCGAATCTACGTGGCAACGATCCATTCAGAATCCTTAATAGTCGAGCGATAACTTTAAGGCTCAGCTTTAGAAAATAAACCACTCAATAAACCAGAAATATCATAGTCAGAAAAATCTTTATACCTGAGAGAACCAGTACGAGAACGAGTAGCCATCGGATGACGATAAGAGGGAACCAAAACTGGAGATGGCACAGAACCCAAGGTCAGTGGTTTGGATACTGTGGATGATCTCATCAGAGAGGCAGATGGAGACGATTGCACTGAAGGAGAGACCACTAGAGACGCAGTTGAAGGCGTTGGTGTATCTGTTGGTGGCGCTTGAGCTGTACGCACAAGTGTTGAGCTCGAAGTGTGCGGCGCATGAGAAGGCACTTGTAGCTGCTCACTGGGCTACTATCTACGTGCAAAAAACATAAACAATATTAAGATAAAACTTGAGCTCCAGGTACAAACTGTAAATCAAAACTATCCAAATAATGGGTAATTTGGCTGAAGAAGATGGCTCAAAAACCTCTAAAGGCACAGACGAAGGTTCCAAAAAGGCATAAACACCAAGTGAAGGTGGATCAGTAGTGGTCCCATTGGGGGTTACTAAAAAATGTGTTTTATCAATCCGAGACTGACGAGTGATGTACTCCTTCTTCGTAAGAGGATCAAGACAACAGTAAACCTTGTATTGCAAACTATAACCCAAAAATATACACGACATACTCCGAGGTGCCAATTTATGTTCAGCATATAACTTAAATACAGAAAAAATCAATAGCCAACGGGATGAAAATTGTAGTAGTCGAGAGTCGTACCAAAAATAACAGAGAGCGGATATTGATCAAATAAAACCGGCATGGGCAACCTGGTGATGATGTAGGCCATTGTAGAGAAAGCATTATACCAAAATGAGTGATGAAGGCCAGAATGAAAGAGCATTGACAATCCTGTCTCAGTGATGCGATGATGCTTCCGCTTTGCATGACCATTTTGCTCTGGAGTGTAAGGACATGAAAGCTGATGATGAATGCCCTTAGATGCAAAATGTGATCAAATGCGATGATTCAAAAAGTCATTTCTACCATCACTCTGAAATACTTTAATGGTGGTAAAAAATTCTCAACAAAAGCCTCAAAATGCATATACGCCTCTACAAAATCAGACTTTCGTCCCAGAGGATATAGCCAAGTAACCGAGAAAAATTATCAACAAAATGACATAATATTGGTACTTAGTGCGAGAGACAACGGGTGAGGGTCCCCAAAGATCACAATGAACTAAAATCAAGTGTTCTTGGTGTGCGTTTTAAATTTTCAATAAAAGAAAGATGTTTCCCCTTAGCCATCTCACAAGAGGAACAAAAATACGGCTTTGGAAGTAGACTAGTAATAGATAAACATTCAAAATTATTTAAAGAAGAAATGGCGTTGTGAGGAACATGGCCCAATCTACTATTCCAAAGTTCAAAAGATGCTTTGGACGCACTTGATGCAACAAAAGCAGATAAAGCAGCACCGCCATAATCCAAAACATATAAGCCCCATCACAGTGTCCTTTGCCAATGACATCACTAGTAAACGTATTCTCAATAGTGAAAGAGGAATTATCAAAGCAAATAACAACATTCATATCACGAGTCAACTTGCTAATTGACTGAAATTTTTTCGTAATTTGTGGAACAACCAAAACATCAGACAATTATAATTAATCAGAGACCCGAGAGTTTTGAGGTTTGTTGAGCTTCAACTTCCTCCTCAATCTCGGAACTCCGGTTCAAGTTTGCTAAAATAGCCATAATCTCT